>JAJQKJ010001998.1:0-70000 GCA_029574335.1 Rana kukunoris | reverse complement strand
GTGATCCTCAGAGACTTCCAGACACTTCATCATGCGCTGCGCCAAACTTCAAGGCGTGAAATGTACAGCTATAGCGCCACCTAGTGGTGGGAATACATAATATTAATACTACTTAAAGTGGATGTCACAATGTAGAGTATCAGATTTCCTATCATCTGTGCCCAGTCTTGCCACACGGAGTTAATCCAGCGCTGAGTGATCCTCTTTTAATGTTCAGTGCAAATTAACAGAATTCCAGATAAAAACCTGCCAAATTATAAAGTCCGTTTCTCTGTTTTTGCTTTCAGTGACAGGTCCCCCCCCCCGGTATTGAGGGAATTAAAAACAATTTGGCCAACTTGTTGGATTAGAAAACGCGAAAACGCAATTGCAGTAAAATCTGCCAACCGGTAAATCGCGCCGCTATTGCGGCAATCGCATTGTGTGTGCCCCCCCTCCAAAAAAATAAAAAGTTCAGGAGATTCTTTTTTGGGGGGGGGGGGCTACATGATTCCCGCAATGCGGTTTGCCTGCGATTGCAGCGCGATTTATCGGTTGGTAGAACCGCACCGCGTTTTCTTAGGTCGCCGTTCAAATGAATGGCGTCTGAAATGTGCGATTTTTTTCATTCGGTTATTTTGAGGGGACAGGAAATATGGTGTGGGGGGGGGGGAGGGGGGATTATGGTGTTGGGGGTTGTTCTTTAGGGCTTGGGCTTGGCTCGGTGCGGCCCTATACGGCGCCTGCGCACCGACGTTCGGGTTCCTTCGGCATCTCGTGACGCGCTGTCTGCGCCGGGCTGAGGGACGTCAATCACAGCCTGTGATTGGAAACGCAGAGTCCCGCGGGATCGCCGGAGGGGACGAGAGCCCGTAAAAAGGTATGTATAGAAAAAGAAAAAAACACCGGCAAGCTGCCGGTCGGGTGGGTGGGCTCCAATGCATGCCTGAAATTTGTTTGGAGGGTGAACCTCCCCTTTAAGGTGTCACCATACCGAGACATTTTGGACAATTTCATGCTCCCAACTTTGTGGGAGGAGTTTGGGGACGGCCCCTCCCTGTTCCAACATGACTGCGCACCAGAGCACAAAGCAAGGTCCATAAAGACATGGATGAGCAAGTTTGGGGTGGAGGAACTTGACTGGTCTGCACAGAGTCCTGACCTCAACCTGATAGAACACGTTTGGTATGAATTAGATTGGGTTGAGGTCAGGACTCTGTGCAGGCCAGTCAAGTTTCTCCACCCCAAACTCGCTTATCTGTGTCTCTATGGACCTTGCTTTGTGCACTGGTGGGCAGTCGTGTTGGAACAGGAAGGGGCCGTCCCCAAACTCCTCCCACAAAGTTGGGAGCATGAGATGGTCCAAAATGTCTTGGTATGCCGACGCCTTAAGAGTTCCCTTCACTGGAACTAAGGGGCCAAGCCCAACCCCTGAGGGGCCAAGCCCAACCCCTGAGAGACCAAGCCCAACCCCTGAGAGACCAAGCCCAACCCCTAAGAGACCAAGCCCAACCCCTGAAAAACAACTCCACACCATAATCCCCCCTCCCCCCCACACCATAATCCCCCCTCCACCAAATGATTTGGACCGGTGCCCAAAGCAAAGTCCATAAAGACATGCATGAGCCAGTTTGGGGTGAAGGAACTTGACTGGCCTGCACAGAGTCCTGACCTCAACCCGATAGAACACCATGTGAGGTATAACCGCGATCGTTAGAGCGAGAGCGATAATTCTAGCCCTAGACCTCCTCTGTAACTCAAAACATGCAACCTGTAGAATTTTTTAAACGTCGCCTGTGGAGATTTTAAAGGGTAAAAGTTTGGCGCCATTCCACGAGCGGGCGCAATTTTGAAGTGCGACATGTTGGGTATCAATTTACTCGGCGTAACATTATCTTTCACATTATAGACAAAAATTGGGATAACTTTACTGTTGTCTTATTTTTTAGTAAAAAAAAAGTATATTTTTTCCCCAAAAAAATGCGCTTGTCAGGCCGCTGCGCAAATATGGTGTGACAGAAAGTATTGCAACGACCGCCATTTTATTCTCTAGGGTGTTAGAATAAAACATATATATATATAATGTTTAGGGTTCTAACTTCTAAGTAAAGGGAAGGAGATGGAAACAGACAGGGGAAGCTCCATTAGCATCGCCGGTTGTCTTGTCATACCAACGGCCACCACAAGAGGGAGCGCCAGATTCCAGAAGGAAGCATAGGCCTGCAGAAGGCCGCAAAGCCGTGTCCTCAATTACCGGCCGGCGCAGCCCGACGCGACCGCGAGGTGCCCGCGGAGACAGGGTACCCCAGCTGTGCCGCCCCAGGCGCCAGGTCACTAATTCTAGTCGCAATTGCGACCTGGCGCCCGGGGGGTTTGTCGAGCCCTGCCATAGACACACCTTGTGGGCGGCCTTCCCAGAAGAGGTGAAGCTGTTATAGCTGCAAAGGGGCGGGCCCAACTCAATATTGATCCCTCCGGACTAAGACTGGGATGCCGTTAAAGTTCATGTGCGTGTAAAGGCCGGCGTCCCAATACTTTTGGTAATCTAGTGTATACGTTCACCTCAGTCCCCGCCCTCGAGGAGCTTACAACCTAAGGTCCCTAATTCACATTTATCTATACAGTACCTGACAAAAGTAAGTACACCCCTCAGTCACATTTGTATCTTTTCTCTCTTTTCTCCTCTCTCTCCTTCCTCTTCATTTTCTCTCTTTTTTCTTCTCTTTTCCTCTCCTGTCTCTTCCTCCTCCTCTCTTTTGTTCCCAATCTAATCTTTCGCCCTCCCTCTTGCCATCCCCTTTTTTTCCTTCATGTCCTCTCCTCTCCTTTTTTCTTCCCCTTTTCCTTTCCTCTCCCCCCCCCCCCCCCCCCTCCCCTCTCTCTCTCCTCTCCTCCAGGTTTTTTTCTCCCCTTTCCTTTCAGCTCATCTCTTCTTTTTTCCTCCCTTTTCCTCTCCTCTCTAGTTTTCTTCTTCTTCTCTCTTTTGTTCCGACTCTAATCTTTTCCTGTCTTCTTTTTTCTCTTTTTTTATTCCCTCTTCTCCTCTCCTCTCTTTTCCTACCTCTCCTTTCCTTTCCTTTTCTCCTTTTTCTTTTTTCCTACCTATTCTCTCCTCTTCTTCTCCCTAACCTTCTTCTCCTGTTTTTTTCTCTCCTGTATATTTCCTTTTCCTGCCTTTTAATACCCCTGTCTTTCATTCTACCCTCTTCTCTCTCCTTTCTTTTTCTCCTCTCTTTTCAACTTCTCTTTTCCTCTATCTTTTTCTCTCCTTTCTCATCCCTTTCCTTCTTTTTCTTCTCTTTTCCTCTCCTGTCTCTTTCTCCTTCTTCTCTCTTTTGTTCCCAAACAAATCTTTCGCTCTCCCTCTTTTCCTCCCTGCCCTTTCCTCTGCTTTTTTCTCTCCTTTCTCATCCCTTTCCTTCTTTTTCTTCTCTTTTCCTCTCCTGTCTCTTTCTCCTTCTTCTCTCTTTCGCTCTCCCTCTTTTCCTCCCTGCCCTTTCCTCTGCTTTTTTCTTCCCCTTTTCATTTCCTTTTTTTTTTCCCCTTCTTTTTTCTTCTCAGGTTTTTTCCTTTTCATCTACTCATCTCTTTTTTTCCTCTCCTCTCTAGTTCTCTTTTTCTTCCCAATCTAATCTTTTCCTCTCTTCTTTTTTCTCGTTTTTCTTTTCTCTCCTCTCCTCTCTTCTCCTACCTCTCCTATGCTTTTCTCCTTTTCATTTTCCTATCTTTTTTCCTACCTCTTCTTTATTGTTCTTCTCACCTTCCCTCCTCTCCTCTCTGTTTCTTCCACCTGTCTTTTCCGCTCCTGTACACGGCGGCGACTCGTTCTTTATCAGAGTCTGCCGTTTCAATCAGACAAAGGTGGCTGCAAAGCAAGCTTCTTCTTCTTCTGCTGTGCTGACTCTTATGCCGCGTACACACGATCACTTTATGTCATGAAAAAAACCGACGTTTTTAAAAACGTCAATTTCATTGACCGTGTGTGTGGGGGAAAACGTCGTTTTATGTCTTGCAAAAAACGACAAAAAAAAATTGAAGCGTTTTTCAAAACGTCGTTTTTTGTTTCACAAAAAGTCACTGGCCCAGATTCACAGAGCGATTACGCGTGCGCAACTGCTGTTGCGCGTGCGTAAGTCTAAATGTGCGCGTGCGTATAGTTGGACGCGATTCACAAAACAATATACGCCAGAAATCTACGTTTTTTGGTCCGGCGTAATTGAGTTAGACATTCGCTTCCCTTCGCGCAAAACTGCGCTAGACACACCATTGATTTGCTAGTCAAATATGCTAATGAGGGAGTTACGGGGATCCACAAAAAAACGCAGTTGCTGCGCAGGCTACGCGATGTGCGCAACTGCAAAATGTCCTGTCTAAAGTTAGAGCCCATAAAAGCTGATCTAACTTTTGAAAAAAAGTCTAAGGGGCAGATTCACGTAGATCGGCGCATTATCATTCCGGCGTAGCGCACCACTTTTCCGTTAGACTTGCGCAATCTAGCCGCGTAATCCGGCGATTCACGTAGCTTTTACGCAAGAGCTTGCGCAAACGTAAGGTTTTTTCCGTAGGCGTAAGGAGGAGTAATACAAATTGGGAGGGACGTGGGCGTGTTACATTGAAATGAGCCGTGACCCCATGCAAATGAAGGGCCGGCCGACTCGCGCATGCGCGCGTGAAGGAAACCATGTCAGCTCCGTTGTGCGCATGCTCACAACTCGGGAGCGGCGCAATCATTGAAATTGGAAATGGACTAGGGCAATGTTGTGAACTACGCAGACAGCATAAATAGACACACACAAACGCCCTTCCATTGCAAAAGTACATCCCTTTGTGTCCCTTCCCATTGAATCAAGTGCTTTTGCTCTGTTGTTCGTTAGAGTGTGTTTTGTAGTTGTGAGATTAGTGTTCTGTGTGATCTTGTGCTTGTTGGTAGTTTTGTGAAAGTGTATTTTGATAAGTGTTTGAGACTGTTTGTTTGATTGATAGATTTCTGAGCGTTTGTTTTCTTGCTTTATTTTTTCATCTGATTTTTTTGTGTGTGTTTCTTGCTGAGTGCTAGTGTGATTTTTGGCTGTTCTTTTTCTCTTTGTGTGTGTTCTTGTCTGATTGGTTGTGCTTGTATTTGTGACAGATTTTTGGTGACTGCTAGTGAGTTTGTTTGGAAGTATGACTGAGAGAAAAAGAAAGCTCAATTTTACTGTGGGGGAAAAAAGAATTCTTGCCCGGGCCATTACCGACTATGGGCGTTTTCTCCACGGCCCGCAGAGTGCCACCACCACCCCGGCCAGGAGGAGGGAGATATTGGATATAATCACGGAGCAGGTCAATTCATCGGGGGAGGGGGAGACACGGACCCGCTCTGGGATAGAAAAGAAAATAAATGACCTCCGGCGTGAGGTGAAAAAAAAACTGGCCGCAATAAATGCCCATGCCAGGGGCACAGGAGGGGGCCCACCATGCCGGGTTAGATTTTCAGAGACGGAGCGTGTGGTGGCCCTGACCTTTCACCGGCATGAAGTGGAGGGCCTGCCAGGCTTTGACACAAGTCCGGTCCCCGCGGTGCCAGGTAAGGTTTTTATTTCTCTCAGGTGTGTAGCATGTGTGGGGGAGGGGGTGAAAGGGAATATGTGGCAAGTGTGTGGATCCTCCAACCTGTGAATGGTTTGTGTCATCCACAGATGTGCAGGAGGGTGCAGGGCCATCTGGACTGACCGCTCCAACCCCAGGACAGCAGCCTAATGAGGCCCCCCCAACAAGGCCAGAGTCCGCAGAGGAGGAACAAGAGGAGGGGGAGGATCATGCGGAGGATGATCATGAGGAGGAGCAGAATCATGAGGAGGAGGAGTCCATGGAAGGCACTGGCCCTTTGGTTTCTGCGGACTCTTCCCCTCTGGCTGCAAGAAGCCTGCCCTCCCTAAGGGTCAGCCCCCCCCCCTCCTCCCCCAACATGGCTCCCCTCACAAGGGCCTCCCCTTCTCCCCGGCCACAACCATCAGCTGGAGCCAGGAGGTCATCCCCAAGCACCAGGGGGGCGCCCAATCTCATGCCCGCCTGTCTGAGAAGGAACCTGGCCACCCAGACCCGCCTTCTGAGACAGCTCTGCCAGACTATGGGGCGGGTGGATCAGAGCCTGTCCTCCATTAATGATAGCCTGGGTAACCTGGACTCCCACTCCCGGGCCTCCACAACCTGCCTTAATGACCTGCAAACTACAGCAGCAGGCGTTGGGCAGGATGTGAGGGCCCTTACCCAGGCTATCCAGGGCAACACGGCAACACTTGGTGCTGCCCTGGACAGAATAGCCGTGGCCTTGGAGGGCAGGCCGCCAGGTGGGCAGATCTCAGGGGCTGCTCCTCCTTCCCCGGCTTTTCCCCTCCCCCATGCGTCTCCCCTGAGGGTCCGGGGCCGTGGCCGGGGGCGCCCCAGGCGTGGCTCAGGCAGAGGGCAATAATTTTTTTTTCCACCTTTTGTTTGTTTTGAAAGCTTTTTTATTTTTGCTCTCTGCTTGTTTTTGTTTTTTCTAAGCATTTTTTTTTTACTATGCATTTTTTGTTTCTATGCATTTTTGTTTGTTTGACTTTTTTGGCATATTTTGGGTTGTGAATGATGTTTGAATGTGGGGGTGACATTCCTGCTGGAAAAGGGGTGTCACCCTCAATTTTGGTGGAGAAGGGTTCCCCAGGACCAGGGAGAAGTGATTCCCAGGTCCGTGTGAATGGTGTATGAATGTACAGTGACATAATTGGAGCCTTGACGTGGCGTTACTGCTCACCAGTCTTGCATGGTGGACTGGTGCCAATCCAATTTGATGAGGATGTGGGGTGTGTGTGCTAGGGACCATAGTGGTGTGCATGCATGCATTCTCATTGTGCCATGATTAATGTGTGTGTTTAACGTGCAATGTGTGCTTCAGATGCCCAATATGAGCTGCCTCTGTAAAGGAAAAGACAGGAGAATGTTGACTGCTCTTCCCGGGAGGGGATAGTCAGAAGTCACTCACCAACCACGGTTCCCATACACGGTATCCTCTTTGATTGTAGATGGTTAGGGGACCCTGGGTGTTTGAGACCGAGCATCAACTATCACATATACCGCAATCGGAAGAATTGGCACTCCATCAACGTACAGGTGATAGTTGATGCCCAAGGCCTCATATGGCACGTCCGTGCCAAACACCCAGGGTCCAGCCATGACAGCTACATCTACAATCAAAGCCACATCCGAACAGAATTCGAACAGAACGTGTATGGGAACACCTGGCTGGTTGGTGAGTGACATGGGAGTCAGGCATGACTATCCCCTCCCGTGATGCACAACAGAAGTGGCACATGCATGACTAACATTCTCCTGTCTTTTCCTTTACAGGTGACTCTGCATATGCACTGGGACCCCATCTCATGACTCCTATCCGGAACCCCCAAACCCCAGGAGAGGAACGATACAATGAAGCACACATCAAAACCCGTGCAGTGGTGGAGCGCACCTTTGGCCTCCTGAAGTCACGTTTCCGATGCCTGGATAAGTCTGGGGGTACACTGTTGTATTCCCCAAACTTCGTGTGCCATATCATCGCTGCATGTTGCATGCTACACAATCTCGCAGTGAGGAAGGGCCTGCAGGTTGAGCTACGTGATGATCTGACCCCCCAACCAGAAAATCAACCCCTAACCGAGGATACCCCGTCTTCTGAGGGAAGAGCAGTCAGGAGGCAGCTCATATTGGGCATCTTTGCACGTTAAACACACACATTAATCATGGCACAATGAGAATGCATGCATGCACACCACTATGGTCCCTAGCACACACACCCCACATCCTCATCAAATTGGATTGGCACCAGTCCACCATGCAAGACTGGTGAGCAGTAACGCCACGTCAAGGCTCCAATTATGTCACTGTACATTCATACACCATTCACACGGACCTGGGAATCACTTCTCCCTGGTCCTGGGGAACCCTTCTCCACCAAAATTGAGGGTGACACCCCTTTTCCAGCAGGAATGTCACCCCCACATTCAAACATCATTCACAACCCAAAATATGCCAAAAAAGTCAAACAAACAAAAATGCTTAGAAAAAAAAAAAAAAAGCAGAGAACAAAAATAAAAAAGCTTTCAAAACAAACAAAAGGGGGAAAAAAAAAATTATTGCCCTCTGCCTGAGCCACGCCTGGGGCGCCCCCGGCCACGGCCCCGGACCCTCAGGGGAGACGCATGGGGGAGGGGAAAAGCCGGGGAAGGAGGAGCAGCCCCTGAGATCTGCCCACCTGGCGGCCTGCCCTCCAAGGCCACGGCTATTCTGTCCAGGGCAGCACCAAGTGTTGCCGTGTTGCCCTGGATAGCCTGGGTAAGGGCCCTCACATCCTGCCCAACGCCTGCTGCTGTAGTTTGCAGGTCATTTAGGCAGGTTGTGGAGGCCCGGGAGTGGGAGTCCAGGTTACCCAGGCTATCATTAATGGAGGACAGGCTCTGATCCACCCGCCCCATAGTCTGGCAGAGCTGTCTCAGAAGGCGGGTCTGGGTGGCCAGGTTCCTTCTCAGACAGGCGGGCATGAGATTGGGCGCCCCCCTGGTGCTTGGGGATGACCTCCTGGCTCTTGCTGATGGTTGTGGCCGGGGAGAAGGGGAGGCCCTTGTGAGGGGAGCCATGTTGGGGGAGGAGGGGGGGGGGCTGACCCTTAGGGAGGGCAGGCTTCTTGCAGCCAGAGGGGAAGAGTCCGCAGAAACCAAAGGGCCAGTGCCTTCCATGGACTCCTCCTCCTCATGATTCTGCTCCTCCTCATGATCGTCCTCCGCATGATCCTCCCCCTCCTCTTGTTCCTCCTCTGCGGACTCTGGCCTTGTTGGGGGGGCCTCATTAGGCTGCTGTCCTGGGGTTGGAGCGGTCAGTCCAGATGGCCCTGCACCCTCCTGCACAGCTGTGGATGACACAAAACATTCACAGGTTGGAGGATCCACACACTTGCCACATATTCCCTTTCACCCCCTCCCCCACACATGCTACACACCTGAGAGAAATAAAAACCTTACCTGGCACCGCGGGGACCGGACTTGTGTCAAAGCCTGGCAGGCCCTCCACTTCATGCCGGTGAAAGGTCAGGGCCACCACACGCTCCGTCTCTGAAAATCTAACCCGGCATGGTGGGCCCCCTCCTGTGCCCCTGGCATGGGCATTTATTGCGGCCAGTTTTTTTTTCACCTCACGCCGGAGGTCATTTATTTTCTTTTCTATCCCAGAGCGGGTCCGTGTCTCCCCCTCCCCCGATGAATTGACCTGCTCTGTGATCATATCCAAGATCTCCCTCCTCCTGGCCGGGGTGGTGGTGGCACTCTGCGGGCCGTGGAGAAAACGCCCATAGTCGGTAATGGCCCGGGCAAGAATTCTTTTTTCCCCCACAGTAAAATTGAGCTTTCTTTTTCTCTCAGTCATACTTCCAAACAAACTCACTAGCAGTCACCAAAAATCTGTCACAAATACAAGCACAACCAATCAGACAAGAACACACACAAAGAGAAAAAGAACAGCCAAAAATCACACTAGCACTCAGCAAGAAACACACACAAAAAAATCAGATGAAAAAAAAAAGCAAGAAAACAAACGCTCAGAAATCTATCAATCAAACAAACAGTCTCAAACACTTATCAAAATACACTTTCACAAAACTACCAACAAGCACTAGATCACACAGAACACTAATCTGACAACTACAAAACACACTCTAACGAACAACAGAGCAAAAGCACTTGATTCAATGGGAAGGGACACAAAGGGATGTACTTTTGCAATGGAAGGGCGTTTGTGTGTGTCTATTTATGCTGTCTGCGTAGTTCACAACATTGCCCTAGTCCATTTCCAATTTCAATGATTGCGCCGCTCCCGAGTTGTGAGCATGCGCACAACGGAGCTGACATGGTTTCCTTCACGCGCGCATGCGCGAGTCGGCCGGCCCTTCATTTGCATGGGGTCACGGCTCATTTCAATGTAACACGCCCACGTCCCTCCCAATTTGTATTACTCCTCCTTACGCCTACGGAAAAAACCTTACGTTTGCGCAAGCTCTTGCGTAAAAGCTACGTGAATCGCCGGATTACGCGGCTAGATTGCGCAAGTCTAACGGAAAAGTGGTGCGCTACGCCGGAATGATAATGCGCCGATCTACGTGAATCTGCCCCACTGTGTGTAGCAAAAAAACGTTGTTTACAACGACGTTTTTCAAGCCGCGCACGCCCAGAAGCTAGTTATGAAGCGAGCTTCAATGGAAAAGAGTGGTGAACGTAACCTCGCTTTTTGTGAAAAAAACAATGGTGTGTAGGCAACATCGTCTTTGAAAAGTCACGTTTCAAAAACGTCGTTTTTTACTTTTTTATCACGTAAAGTGATCGTGTGTACGCGGCATTAAGAGCCCATCGTGCTTTGTGAATTCCTTGTCATGTACTAAAAGTTTCATTGTAATGCAATATATACTGTATATACACACACACACACACACATACATACAGTATATCACAAAAGTAAGTACACCCCTCAGATTTTTTGTTTAACCACTTCAGCCCCGGACCAATATGCTGCTAAATGCCCAAAGGCGTTTTTACAATTCAGCACTGCGTCGCTTTAACTGACAATTGCGCGGTCGTGCGACGCGGCTCCCAAACAAAATTGGCGTCCTTTTTTCCCCACAAATAGAGCTTTATTTTGGTGGTATTTGATCACCTCTGCGATTTTTATTTTTTGCGCTATAAACAAAAATAGAGCGACAATTTTGAAAAAAATGCAATATTTGTTACTTTTTGCTGTAATAAATATCCCCCAAAAATATATATAACATTTTTTTTCCTCAGTTTAGGCCGATACGTATTCTTCTACATATTTTTGGTAAAAAAAAATCGCAATAAGCGTTTATCGATTGGTTTGCGCTAAATTTATAGCGTTTACAAAATAAGGGATAGTTTTATTGCATTTTTTTTTTTTTTTTTTTTTTACTACTAATGGCGGCGATCAGCGATTTTTTTCGTGACTGCGACATTACGGCGGACACTTCGGACAATTTTGACAAATTTTTGGGACCGTTGTCATTTTCACAGCGAAAAATGCATTTAAATTGCATTGTTTACTGTGAAAATGACAGGTGCAGTTTGGGAGTTAACCACAAGGGGGCGCTGTAGGATTTAGGGTTCACCTAGTTTGTGTTTACAACTGTAGGGGGGGGGGTGTGGCTGTAGGTGTGACGTCATCGATCGAGTCTCCCTATAAAAGGGATCACTCGATCGATGCTGCCGCCACAGTGAAGCACGGGGAAGCCGTGTTTACATACGGCTCTCTCCGTTCTTCAGCTCCAGGGAGCGATCGCGAGGGGGCGGCTAGAAACGAATAGCCGCGCCCTCGTCCCGGATCGCTCCCCGCGGGTTTCCGACCGCCGCATGTAGCGTGGGTCCCTATCGGACCCCCGACCCGCGCAAAGGCAGGGGCGTATATATACGTCCATCTGCCTGTACGTGCCATTCTGTGGACGGATATCTACATGCGGCGGTCGGGAAATAATTAAATATTTTACTATATCTTTTCATGTGACAAAACTGGAGAAATGCCACTTTGTATCTCCAATGTTGTGTAGTGAGTGTACATGGGGGGGGAGGGGTGTACATAGGGAGGAGGGGTGTACACAGGGGGAGGGGTCTTTGGATCTCCAATGTTGTGTAGTGAGTGTACATGGGGGGGAGGGGTGTACATGGGGGAGGGGTCTTTGTATGTACAATGTTATGTAGTGAGTGTACATGGGGGGGAGGGTGTACATGGGGGAGGGGTCTTTGTATCTGCAATGTTGTGTAGTCAGTGTACATGGGGGAGAGGTGTACATGGGGGAGGGGTCTTTGTATGTACAATGCTGTGTAGTGAGTGTACATGGGGAGGGGGAGGGGTGTACACAGGGGGGAGGGGTCTTTGTATGTACAATGCTGTGTAGTGAGTGTACATGGGGGAGGGGTGGGGTGTACAGGGGAGGAGGGGTGTACACAGGGGGGAAGGGGTCTTTGTATGTACAATGTTGTGTAGTGAGTTTACATGGGGGGGAGGGGTGTACATGGGGGAGGGGTCTTTGTATGTACAATGCTGTGTAGTGAGTGTACATGTGGTAGGGGAGGGGTCTTTGTATCTCCAATGTTGTGTAGTGAGTGTACATGGATGGGAGGGGTGTACACAGGGGGGAGGAGTGTACATGGGGGGAGGGGTGTACACAGGGGGGGGGTCTTTGTATGTACAATGCTGTGTAGTGAGTGTACATGGGGGGGTGTACACAGGGGGGAGGAGTGTACATGGGGGGAGGGGTGTACACAGGGGGAGGGGTCTTTGTATGTACAATGCTGTGTAGTGAGTGTACATGTGGTAGGGGAGGGGTCTTTGTATCTCCAATGTTGTGTAGTGAGTGTACATGGATGGGAGGGGTGTACACAGGGGGGAGGAGTGTACATGGGGGAGGGGTGTACACAGGGGGGGGGGTCTTTGTATGTACAATGCTGTGTAGTGAGTGTACATGGGGGGGGTGTACACAGGGGGGAGGAGTGTACATGGGGGGAGGGGTGTACACAGGGGGAGGGGTCTTTGTATGTACAATGCTGTGTAGTGAGTGTACATGTGGTAGGGGAGGGGTGTACACAGGGGGGAGGGGTCTTTGTATCTCCAATGTTGTGTAGTGAGTGTACATGGATGGGAGGGGTGTACACAGGGGGGAGGAGTGTACATGGGGGAGGGGTGTACACAGGGGGGGGGGTCTTTGTATGTACAATGCTGTGTAGTGAGTGTACACAGGGGGGGGGTCTTTGTATGTACAATGTTGTGTAGTGAGTGTACACAGGGGGGAGGGGTTGTGTAGTGAGTGTACAGCTTGTATAACAAATAACTCAACACACAGCCATTCATGTCTAAACCGCTGGCAACAAAAGTCAGTACACCCCTAAGTGAAAATGTCCAGATTGGGCCCCAATTAGCCATTTTCCCTCCCCCCGGTGTCATGTGACTCGCTAGGGTCACCTTAGACAGGAGCCAGTTAGCCTCCCAGCGTGTCTTTGGAGTCCGAAAAAACGACGTTTATTGGAAGTAGAAATGATGTGGATGTCGGTTCTTCTTTGCTTCTTATTTATTTATTAATATTATTTATTTATATTTTATTTATAAAAAAAAAAAAATCTTGAGCATTCGTACAGACGTCATAAATATTCCCGAAAATGCGTCTAATATTTGGATTTTTGGCGCCATCTAGTGGTCATAATGCAGTATTTCCCCCGACTGGCGTAAAATCAGGAAAATACCGCATTACGGCCATTAGATGGCGCTGACAATCATAGGAAATATATCAATAAGACGATTTTTGGGGATTCATCGCGGCGGCTGTGCGAATGCCGAGACGTTTGTACGTTGTTGTTTTTTTTTAAAGTATAAATAAACTCCTAAATGTCTTTTCTCTTCTCTCTCTCTCTCAGCAGGGCAGGCTCACCTACTCGCTGGTCCTCCCGGTCTTGGCGGCGTCCATCGGCTCCCTGCAGTACGGGTACAACACCGGAGTGATCAATGCCCCTGAAAAGGTGATGAATTCTGAATTTCCCTTCCTTCTTCTACAGGGGAACCTCGGATTACGAGGATAATCTGTGCCAGGAGAATGCTTGCAATCCAAAGCACTTGTATATCAAAGCGAGTTTCCCCATAGAAGTCAATGGAAACTCAGTGGCCCTGCTAGTGTATGCAGTACCGCATGTAACCAGAGGAAATGTTACAAGTGGAGCCTCTAAGAGATAGAAATGGGGGTGGATTTACTAAAACTGGAGAGTGTAAAATCTGGTGCGGAGGCTCTTTACCATGTGATCAGCCGTGTCCAATCACGATGTAAACTGATAGACGCGAGTAGAGGAGAGCCGATCGGCAGCTCTCCCGACAGGGGGGGGGGGTTCATGCTGATTGTTTATCAGCGCAGCCCCCCCTCTCGGATGCCCACACTGGACCACCAGAGAAGGTGGCAAAAAAAAAACATTAAAAAAATGAGAATAGATGCCAATCAGTGCCCACAAATGGGCACTGACTGGCAACATGGGCACTGACTGGCACAATATGGGATAAACAAGTGATAAACAAATGATGCCCATCAGTGCCACCCCCTCAGTGTCCATCGGTGCCACCCCTCAGTGTCCATCAGTGCCACCCCCTCAGTGTCCATCGGTGCCACCCCTCAGTGTCCATCAGTGCCTCCCCCTCAGTGTCCATCGGTGCCACCCCTCAGTGTCCATCGGTGCCACCCCTCAGTGTCCATCGGTGCCACCCCCTCAGTGTCCATCGGTGCCACCCCCTCAGTGTCCATCGGTGCCACCCCCTCAGTGTCCATCGGTGCCACCCCCTCAGTGTCCATCGGTGCCACCCCTCAGTGTCCATCGGTGCCACCCCTCAGTGTCCATCGGTGCCACCCCCTCAGTGTCCATCGGTGCCACCCCCTCAGTGTTCATGGGTGCCACCCCTCAGTGCCCATCCATGCAATTGTCAGTTAAAGTGACGCAGTGCTGAATCCCAAAAAGGGGCCTGGTCCTTTACCTGAATAATGGTTTGGGTCTTAGGTGGTTAACCGCTTCCCGACCGCCGCATGTAGATATACGTCGGCAGAAGGGCACGTTAAGGCAGCTGCACGTATATATACGTCCCTGCCTTTGCGCGGGTCGGAAAACCGCGGGGAGCGATCCGGGACGAGGGCGCGGCTAACGAATAGCCGCCCACTCGCGATCGCCCCCCGGAGCTGAAGAACGGGGAGAGAGAGCCGTCCGTATGTGAACACACCTTCCCCGTGCTTCACTGTGGCGGCTGCATCGATCGCGTCATCCCTGTTATAGGGAGACTCGATCGATGACGTCACACCTACAGCCACACCCCCCCCCCCCCCAACAGCTGTAAACACAAACTAGGTGAACCCTAAATCCTACAGCGCCCCCTTGTGGTTAACTCCCAAACTGCAACTGTCATTTTCACAATAAACAATGCAATTTAAAGAGGAGTTCCACCCAAATTTGGAACTTCCTCTTATCCCACTCCACACCCCCTTACATGCCACATTTGGCATGTAATTTTTTGGGGGGGGGAGTGGGGGCATTTTTTGCTGTGAAAATGACAATGGTACCAAAAATGTGTCAAAATTGTCAGAAGTGTCCGCCATAATGTCGCAGTCACGAAAAAAATCGCCGATCGGCGCCATAGTAGTAAAAAAAAAAATAATAATAATAAAAATGCCATAAAACTATCCCCTATTTTGTAAACTCTATACATTTTGCGCAAACCAACCGATAAACGCTTATTGCGATTTTTTTTTACCAATAATATGTAGAAGAATACGTATCGGCCTAAACTGAGGGAAACATTTTTTTTTTATATATTTTTGGGGGATATTTATTACAGCAAAAAGTAAAAAATATTGAATTTTTTTTCGAAATTGTCGCTCTATTTTTGTTTCTAGCGCAAAAAATAAAAACCGCCGAGGTGATCAAATACCACCAAAATAAATCTCTGTTTGTGGGGGAAAAAGGACGCCGATTTTGTTTGGGGAGCCGCGTCGCACGACCGCGCTATTGTCTGTTAAAGCGACGCAGTGCCGAATCGCAAAAACTGGCCGGGTCCTTTACCTGCCTAATGGTCCGGGGTTGAAGTGGTTAAAAGCAAAAGATAAAAAAAATAAAAAATTTGATCTTTTACAACAAGAAATATTTTTACTTCCGTCCCTCCAGCTGTGGTGAGACTACAAATCCCATCATGCCTCTGCCTCTAGGAGTCACGCCTGTGATTGTCAGGGTCTTGCACTGTCTCATGGGACTTGTAGTTTCACAACAGCTGGAGGGCCGAGGTTGCCCCCCCCCCCTGATCTAGGGGGACCGGAGTGATGTCATGGCGTCACTTCCGGTCTAGGGTGAAAGTAAGCAAAAGATACATTCATAAAGAGGACCTGTCATCCCTTATGTCTGATAGAGGTGATGTGGCCTCTGTTCACCTCTGTGGCCAGACGCACGAATCGCCGGATCGTTTGCCGGGCGCGCCGGTAAAATCGGTAAGCTAAAGAAAGTCCGCTGAGCAGTGGGGGGAGGGGGGGACACTGAACTTCCCAGTGAATGGCTGTGCAGGGAGAGGGGGGCTTGTCTGGACAAGTCTGATCATCTGAGGAGAGCAGGCTGGGTTCCCGGCATTGCTAGAGAACTGACCACACTGTGTTCTCCTGCTTAGCGTGGTCAGTTTTTAATAGGAAAGCAGAGGGAACACCAGGGATTTCACACAAAGGAAGCGATACAAAGAGAACAGGAGACTTTCTCATACCAGTACACGGGGCAGCAGACACGTATCAGGAATAGGGAATGTTGGGTTTACATATTCTAGAGAACTGACCACGCTGTGTTCTCCTGCTTAGCGTGGTCAGTTTTTAATAGGAAAGCAGAGGGATTGGCAGGATCACCAGGGATCCCTGAGACTTGTCCTTGGATGAAGGGACATTCGGCATCTATGATTTGCTGAACTTTGCAAGGACTTCTACACTATAGATCCACACAGACTGACCCCCCTCCCCCCCCCCCCTTATCTACGTGTTCAGCTTCACATATCACCGGGGAATTCGCTCCAACATGTTCTAATACATTCCACTTCTCGATCCCGTCCTACACCTGGTTTATGGCAACATTCCTTCTTCTTAAAGGGAAACAAAGTTTCATCATCTTAGTAAAAAAAAGAAAAAACTTTGAATTTAGTTATAAATTGTACAGTGTGTGGGGGAGGGGGGAGGAATAACGATCGTCTCCCCTGCAGATCGTTACATAGAAATGAAGGGTCTATGATTCTTCTCATAGGTGTATTTTATATGATAGAGACAGAAGATCAACCAAAACTCCAGAGAGATCACATGATACAAATGTTATACATTTGATCCCCTTAGTAGTTGGGGGAGGGTCCTTAGTAGTTGGGGGAGGTTCCTTAGTAGTTGGGGGATGTCCCTTAGTAGTTAGGGGAGGTCCCTTAGTAGTTGGGGGAGGTGCCTTAGTAGTTGGGGGAGGTTCCTTAGTATTTGGGGGGGGTCACTTAATATTTGGGGGAGGTTCCTTGGTAGTTGGGGGAGGTTCCTTGGTAGTTGGGGAAGGTTCCTTAGTAGTTGGGGGATGTCCCTTAGTAGTTAGGGGAGGTCCCTTAGTAGTTGGGGGAGGTGCCTTAGTAGTTGGGGGAGGTTCCTTAGTATTTGGGGGGGGTCACTTAATATTTGGGGGAGGTTCCTTGGTAGTTGGGGGAGGTTCCTTGGTAGTTGGGGAAGGTTCCTTAGTAGTTGGGGGAGGTCCCTTAGTAGTTGGGGGAGGTCCCTTAGTAGTTGGGGGAGGTCCCTTAGTAGTTGGGGGGAGGTTCCTTGGTAGTTGGGGAAGGTTCCTTAGTATTTGGGGGAGGTCCCTTAGTAGTTGGGGGAGGTTCCTTGGTAGTTGGGGGAGGTCCCTTAGTAGTTGGAAGAGGTTCCTTAGTATTTGGGGGAGGTCCCTAAGTAGTTGGGGGAGGTTCCTTAGTAGTTGGGGAAGGTTTCTTAGTAGTTGGGGGAGGTTTCTTAGTAGTTGGTGGAGGTTCCTTGTTGGGAGGCACAGAGGTCAGACGTTTCTTGTAGTTGGGGGAGGTTCCTTAGTAGTTGGGGGAGGTTCCTTAGTATTTGGGGGAGGTTCCTTAGTATTTGGGGGAGGTTCCTTGTTGGGAAGCACAGAGGTCAGACGTTTCTTGTAGTTGGTGATCAGGTCTCCACACATCTCAGGAGGGATTTTTTCTTCTCTACAGATCTTCTCTAAATCCTGAAGGTTTCTTGGCAACTCAAAGTTTCCGCTCCCTCCAAACTAGGGTTGTCCCGATACCACTTTTTTAGGACCGAGTACAAGTACCGATACTTTTTTTCAAGTAGTCGCCGATACCGAATACCGATACTTTTTTTAAACGTGTCCCCAAATGCAGCCATGTCCCCCACATATTGCAGCCATGTCCCCCCACATATGCAGCCATGTCATGTCCCCCCACATATTGCAGCCATGTCATGTCCCCCCACATATTGCAGCCATGTCATGTCCCCCCACATATTGCAGCCATGTCATGTCCCCCCACATATTGCAGCCATGTCATGTCCCCCCACATATGCAGCCATGTCATGTCCCCCATACCTCCGCCGCCGCCGCCGCTGCTGCAGGGTTAATCCCCGTGTAACACATACCCGCGGCGCCATGTATAGACACGCGATTGGACGGACCCGTCCAATCGCAAGCAAGGGGGGAGTGTCTATGGACGTATCCGTGTATAGACACTCCCCCCTTGCTCGCGATTGGACGGATCCGTCCAATTGCGTGTCTATACATGACGCCGCGGGTATTACAGTTTACATGTTTACAAGGTGCACGGGGATTAGCGGCGGTCGGCGGCGGGTGTTGTGCGGTGAGCGGCGTGCAGCGGCGGGGGGGGGGAAGTATTCTATTTTGGTATCCAGGTATTTGCGGGAGTACAAGTACTCCCGCAAATACTCGGAATCGGTCCCGATACCGATACTGGTATCGGTATCGGGACAACCCTACTCCAAACATTGTCTATAGGATTAAGGTCTGGAGACCGGCTAGGCCACTCCATCACCTTAATGTGCTTCTTCTTGAGCCCCTCCTTTGTTGCCTTGGCGGTGTGTTTTGGGTCATTGTCATGCTGGAAAACCCATCCCCCACCCATCTTCAGTGTTCTGTCTGTGGGAAGAAGGTTCTTCTCCAAGATCTTACAATACGTGGCCCCGCCCATTGGCCCCTCAATGCGGCAAAGTCGGCCTGGAACTTTATCAGAGAAACCCCCCAAATCTTCATGTTTCCCCCTCCCCGTGTGACTGTAGGGACGGAGTTCTTAGGGTCATAATAGGATTACAGATTACACATGTGCAATTGGTTTTCGTTCTGAATACATTTTTTACCGATTGCCAACCGCCACACGCAGATGTACGTCGACAGAATGGCACAGGCAGGCAAATTGGCATACAGGTACGTCCCTTTAAATTTGCCACCCAGCGGGCGCGCACGTGCCCGCCACATGCCTCGTGAGTGCGCTCGTGGGTCCCGGGAACTCGATGTTGCAAACAAGGCATTCCCCTATTCTGCCTAGTGACGCTGTCACTGATGGCTGTTCCCCATCACGTGACACCAGGGCCAGACTTACCATTGTACTTGGAAGTCAAGCCTATGGGCCCCCTTTTGGGGCCCCGGGAGGAGGAAGCTGGAAGAGCCATGCAGCACCGGAGGAGGAAGCAGGAAGAGCCATGCAGCACCGGAGGAGGAAGCAGGAAGAGCCATGCAGCACCGGAGGAGGAAGCAGGAAGAGCCATGCAGCACCGGAGGAGGAAGCAGGAAGAGCCATGCAGTTGTGGATTGCTCAAATACGTTGAACGCGATGTGCCCCCCGCTCAACTCTGATTGCCCCCCCACCGCTGAACAACTAACTTCGATGGTCCCCCCGCTCAACAACTATGATCGGTTGTCAGTCAGTGGCACCCCTCCCACCCCCCCCGCTCAATCGCAGTTGGTCATCCCCCCCCCTCAATTTGATTCCCCGCTTCTCAAGCCCAGGGGCCCCCACCACCCTATGTCCTGCCCTGCGTGTCACGTGTAGCCATCAGTGACGTGTCACATGTAGCCACACCCCCTAACAGTTAGAATCACTCCCTAGGACACACTTAACCCCTTTCAGTGCCAGTGTCATTTACACAGTAATCAGTGCATTATTATGATTATTATTATTATGATCGCTGTGAAAATGACAATGGTCCCACAAAATGTGTCAAAAGTGTCCGATGTGTCCGCCATAATGTCGCAGTCACGATAAAAATCGCTTAATAGTAAAAAAAAAAATATTAATAAAAATGCCATAAAACTATCTCCTATTTTGTAGAGGCTAAAACTTTTGCGCAAACCAATCGATAAGCGCTTATTGCGATTTTTTACCAAAAATATGTAGAAGAATACGTATCGCCCTAAACTGAGGGAAAAACGTTTTTTTGCATATTTTTGGGGGATATTTATTATAGGAAAAAGTAAAAAATATTGTATTTTTTTCAAAATTGACGCTCTATTTTTGTTTATAGCGCAAAAATAAAAACCGCCGAGGTGATCAAATACCACCAAAAGAAATCTCTATTTGTGGGGGAAAAAAGGACGCCAATTTTGTTTGGGAGCCACGTCGCACGACCGCGCAATTGTCAGTCAAATCGGCGCAGTGCCAAATCGCAAAAAAGAGGCCTGGTCTGTGACCGGCGTAATGGTCCGGGGCTGAAAGTGGTTAACAATTTTTCCGACAAATCTGTCAATTCGGAAATATCAGAATTGCCGAAAACCCATGAAACAAACTTTTCGTAAATA
Organism: Rana kukunoris; assembly: GCA_029574335.1. Lineage (NCBI taxonomy): Eukaryota > Metazoa > Chordata > Amphibia > Anura > Ranidae > Rana > Rana kukunoris. Next base: position 49,625 of record JAJQKJ010001998.1, on the reverse strand, counting down.
TTCGTAAATTAAAATATTGTAAAATTCGTAAATTCTAAAACATTCAGAAAAATTCAAAAACATTCAGAAAGACTTGTGTCTTGGGTGTTTTTTTTTTTTTTTACTAAATTATACAACTGGTGTTTATTTTTATTTTTTCAGATCATCAAGGCGTTCTATAATGAGACGTACGTCCATCGCTACAACGAGTATATTTCTGAAAGCCTCCTGACATCGCTCTGGTCCCTCTCTGTGGCCATATTCTCCGTAGGGGGGATGGTGGGCTCCCTCTCCGTTGGGTACTTCGCCAACCGCTTTGGCAGGTAAGGATGCCGCCTTCTCTTTTAAGGTTATGGTTTGAGGACAATATTTTTTAGGCCTCATGCACAGAAAATGATGTAGCCCCCCCCCCCCTTTATTCATGTGTCCGGCTCCCTAATCTACATGCAGGGTGCCGGACACCTGTATTCCAATGGGGTTTTTCTTTTTTGAAGCACGTGATTAGAGCCTCAGGCTCTAATAGGCTTCAAAAAGGGGTGGGCATCGGGGTGCAGTGCTCTGCGGGATCAGTGGCAGTGCTGGCGGAGAGTTGGGATCAGTGGCAGTTCTGGCGGGGAGTTGGGATCAGTGGCAGTGCTGGCGGGGAGTTGGGATCAGTGGCAGTGCTGGCGGGGAGTTGGGATCAGTGGCAGTGCTGGCGGGGAGTTGGGATCAGTGGCAGTGCTGGCGGGGAGTTGGGATCAGTGGCAGTGCTGGCAGGGAGTTGGGATCAGTGGCAGTGCTGGCGGGGAGTTGGGATCAGTGGCAGTGCTGGCAGGGAATGGGATCAGTGGCAGTGCTGGCGGGGAGTTGGGATTAGTGGCAGTGCTGGCAGGGAATAGGATCAGTGGCAGTGCTGGCAGGGAGTTGGGATCAGTGGCAGTGCTGGTGGGGTGTTGGGATCAGTGGCAGTGCTGGCAGGGAGTTGGGATCAGTGGCAGTGCTGGTGGGGTGTTGGGATCAGTGGCAGTGCTGGCGGGGAGTTGGGATCGGTGGCAGTGCTGGCGGGGAGTTGGGATCGGTGGCAGTGCTGGCGGGGAGTTGGGATCGGTGGCAGTGCTGGCGGGGAGTTGGGATCGGTGGCAGTGCTGGCGGGGAGTTGGGATCGGTGGCAGTGCTGGCGGGGAGTTGGGATCAGTGGCAGTGCTGGCAGAGAGTTGGGATCGGTGGCAGTGCTGGCGGGGAGTTGGGATCGGTGGCAGTGCTGGCGGGGAGTTGGGATCGGTGGCAGTGCTGGCGGGGAGTTGGGATCGGTGGCAGTGCTGGCGGGGAGTTGGGATCGGTGGCAGTGCTGGCGGGGAGTTGGGATCGGTGGCAGTGCTGGCGGGGAGTTGGGATCGGTGGCAGTGCTGGCGGGGAGTTGGGATCAGCGGCAGTGCTGGCGGGGAGTTGGGATCGGTGGCAGTGCTGGCGGGGAGTTGGGATCGGTGGCAGTGCTGGCGGGGAGTTGGGATCGGTGGCAGTGCTGGCGGGGAGTTGGGATCGGTGGCAGTGCTGGCGGGGAGTTGGGATTAGCAGCAGTGCTGGCGGGGAGTTGGGATCAGTGGCAGTGCTGGTGGGGTGTTGGGATCAGTGGCAGTGCTGGTGGGGAGTTGGGATCAGTGGCAGTGCTGGTGGGGTGTTGGGATCAGTGGCAGTGCTGGCGGGGAGTTGGGATCAGTGGCAGTGCTGGCGGGGAGTTGGGATTAGTGGCAGTGCTGGCAGAGAGTTGGGATGAGTGCCAATGTTGGGTGGAGTTCTGATCAGCCAACTTAGGTGCTCTTTATCAGGGTCATCTGCTGATCTGAGAACTGTAGTGGGGACTTTAAATGGCAACTCTAAGTATCTCCGGGTTTACTGTGTCTCTGACTTTGTGGTGTCTCGTAGCAGTGACACCTATGCCGAAATCAGTAGATGGGGTCTCCTCCAGCCCCTCCCACTTCACATTTCTCACCAATCAGCTGACCTCTAGTCTCTGCCCCCCAGCTGAATGGTTGGCTGTCAGGCCCGGACTGGGACAAAAAATAGGCCCGGGCATTTTAAACTGAGCAGCCCGGGGGGGGCGCAGCAGGGGTTAATGATGGGATGTGGGGTGAGATAAATATAGATAGAAAGATAGATAAAAGGAAGAAATAAGATTAGTAGATGGATAAATAACGAAAGAAAGAAAGAAAGAAAGAAAGAAAGAAAGAAAGAAAGAAAAAAAAAAAAAGAAAGAAAGAAAGGAAAGAAAGGAAAGAAAGAAAGAAAGAAAGAAAGAACACCCCTACATCAGTGTACTCACTCGGAGGCAGGAGGGACTGACTGGATGGATGGATATCGGACTCCACCTTTCCTTTCTGTTTGGCAGACACAGGACTAGAGGAGTGAGAGGAGTAGAAGCAGCTCCTCTCCTCTCACTGGTTGTGCAGGCAGCAAGGGGAGGGCTAAAATGTCAGAGCTGATCTTAAGTTCAACTTTCTCTATTTGGCCCAGCTCATCTCTATCTGGCGCTGTGTTGGTGGCGGGTAAACTGGGCTATTAGGTGAACTGGAAGTCCCCTCTTGGTACACCCCTGGGGAGACATGACATGCGGACCATTCACAGGCCGCCTGCGGGCCGTACGCAGGCCGCCGCGGCCCGTCGGGCATTTGCCCGGTATGCCCTATGGCCAGTCCGGGTCTGGTGGCTGTGAAGAGGCTGAGTAGGAGGCTGCGGGCTCCAGGGACAGCCCTGCTGGGCGCCCCCAAAAAGACTGATAAAGTGGTGCGGGCTTCAGGAACAGCCCAGGATTTGGTGACCCCTGGCCAATCGTCATTCGACCCCCGAGGGGGTCCCGATCCCCAGGTTGAGAACCACTGCTCTAGAGGAACCCTAGAGATACACGGTACCCTGGTTAAGAAACCCTTGCTCTAAAGGTTGCTAGGGGTTTCTTAACCAATGCTGGATCTTGATATTCTACCTACACTGACCATCAATGTTAGGGGCCGATTTTGACATCCAGTGTAAGAGTTCCCCCTTCTACATTGACCAACAATGTAAGTAACTTTTCAATGGGCCACTAACGTAAGAGGTTCTTCTCTAAGGCCTTTGGTGTAAAAGGGACACTACATGTTTCACAGTCTATGTTTTTGTAAAATATAATTATTTATTTGGTTTGGTATTTATATTTCTCACCATGGTTCTCATTTGCCCATTTCCAGGAGGAATGCCATGTTACTAGTCAATGTCCTGGCTCTGGTCGGAGGTGCCTTAATGGCACTTTCTAAGATTGCCTGGTCCCCAGAGATGCTGATTATTGGAAGATTCGTCATTGGAGCTTTCTCTGGGTTCTGCACTGGTCTAGTGCCGATGTACATCGGGGAACTGTCGCCCACTCGTTACCGAGGAGCTTTGGGGACACTCAACCAGCTTGGCATCGTGATTGGAATATTGATAGCACAGGTGAGTACATGAAATGGCTTGTGTCGGGCAAAGTACACTCTATTTGATAAAGAAACAGAGTGTTAAATGTTTTATCTAGTAGTAGTTGGTCACATTCAACTGGGCTTGTTCTATAATGTGGACAAAGTCTTCAAGCTGCTCTTCAGTTCCAATGAACTTCAGGAATATAGCCCAAACCTAATATCCGCAAATTATGGAAAGTGGGGGAGGGGGGTGAAGCTCCACTTTAATGACTGTGGCTCAAATGTCTTCCCATATAGCACCAAAAAAAAAAAACACTTGTTGTTGCCACATCATAGGACTTCTTACTATCGAATCAATAGTGATTGAGTGAGTGAGTGAGTGAGTGAGTGAGTGAGTGAGAAACTTATATAGCGCAACACATGCAAACTGAATCGCCTCCGGGCGCTTAGTATCCTTTCCCTACTGTACTTTTGCCCTCAGAAGAGATGGGTTTTGATTTTTCTTCTGAAGGCCAGGTGGTTCACCTCCAACCGGATGCTGGTCAGTAGAGCGTTCCATAGTCTAGGTCCTTGGATTCCAAATCTTCGTTCTCCTTTGGGTATCTGGAGTAGATTCTGGTTGATGGATCACAGAACACGATTGGGGTTGTGACATTTAAATTTTTCGCATAGATATTGGGGGGCATTTCCTTAAACACACTTATGCGTCAGACAGAGTGCCTTGAAAGTAATTCTGTCTTTTACTGGCAACCAATGAAGGGTTCTCAGTGAAGGTGAGATTGATTCACAGGGTTTTATCTCAGTCACAAGTCTGGCGGCCGCGTTCTGAATGACTTGCAGACGAGTGATTTGGTACTTTGGGAGTCCGAGGTAAAGTGCATTTGCATAGTCCAGTCTGGAGTTGATAATTGTTCCCAACACAACTGCTACGTCTTCTTTCAGGATAAAGGGAATGAGTCTGCATAGTAGGCGCAGCAGATGGTGAGATTCGCTGACTACTGACCCTATTTGTGTATCCATTGTCATGTGGGTGTCAAAAATGACTCAGAGACTTTTGACTTTGGCGCTAGGGGAGATGGTTTGTCCCAGAATGGGCGTCGGTGTCCATATTGGTGCGTGAAATCTCTTTTGGTTGGCGTGAAACAGGAGAAGTTCTATTTTTGAACCGTTGAGTTTAAGGTAACTCTTCATCATCCAATTTTCTATTAAAGTAAGGCATTTCTCTAGTCCGAGATAATGATCCTTATTGTTGCAGATGCAAAAATATAGTTGCGTGTCATCCGCGTAGGAGTGGTAGAGTAACTTCTGGTTACTGATGAATTCAAAAAGTGGGCGGAGATAGATATTGAATAGTACGGGCAACAAGGGGGATCCCTGAGGGACTCTGCATGACACAGTGCGTTTTTCAGAAGTGAAAGGACCAAGTTTCACTATTTGAGATCGGTTTTCCAAGAAGGAGGAGAACCAGGATAAATCCAAGACTCTAGCTAGGCGAGTCAGCAATAATTTGTGGTCTACAGTATCAAATGCTGCGCTTAGGTCCAACAGTATCAGAAGACAAGACAAGATTCTCCAGGAATAGTGGTTTGTTTCTTTTCGGTGCTACATTTGGGCTAAGTCTTCATCAGTCTTTCTCAACCTTTTTAACCCAGAAGAACCATTGAAATCATTTTCGGGTTTCTGGGAACCCCTGCTAATATTAGTCCCTTGGAGGTCATAAGGAAAATGCTCCTTACATTAGTGTTCAGTGGAAGGAATGACCCCTCACAGTGCTGGTTAGACTGTCACCCTTATGCCTCGTTTCCACTGAGCGGATCGGTTCGGTACGGTTCGGTTCGGTGCGCTATTTTGGGTGTTTCCATTATGAAAGTGTGCTATAAAACTGAACCATACCGGACAATTCTGGGTCCTGCTTCTAATGTGGGGCCATAGAAAATGGAACGGTTCGGTTAGGGCGGACCTACAATACATTCCACTGATTGGTGGACAGCCTAGGCATTTTTTCTAAACCATGAATGGCCTGGGACGGTCCGACTTGCAGTCGAAACGCTCACAAGAATAGACCGGACCATTCTAAGCGCTCCAAACTGTACCGACCCAAACCGTTCCGTTCAGTGGAAACAAGGCATTAGAGTCAGCTGAAAATATCTTTGGCGTCATGCTACTGGCTCTGCCAAGTAGCAAAGTACCTGGAGATATGAAGGCATCATCAGATGGAAGGTCAACTAGCCACAGCTAAAGGAACCCCTAACAACCTTGGGAGGAACCCTAGTGTTCCACAAAACCCTGATTGAAAATGCCTGGTCTACATAATTAAAAAACGCCAACTGCCAAGCTTAAGACAGGCTTTCCATTGACATGAATTGTGCATATATGTTGGATGGGTCTCAGAAATCACACGTTTTCAGAATAGTGGCTATGGTGCTAGATAGGCTGCACAGTCATAATTTTGGAAGAGTAGGGTTCGAAATAAGAACAGTCTATAATGGAAGTGGTAGAGATGTTCTGTGGCCTTAGTTAATCTTTCTCAAGCTTTTTACCCCAGGAACAAAAAAAATTGAAATCATTTTCGGGTTTCTGAGAACCCCTGCTAATATTAGTCCCTTGGAGGTCATAAGGAAAATTCTCCTTACATTAGTGGTCAGTGGAAGGAATGACCCCTTACAGTTCTGGTTAGACTGTCACCCTTAGAGTCAGCTGAAAATATCTTTGATGTCATGCTACCTGGCTCTGCCAAGTAGCAATGGACCTGGAGGTATGAAGGCACCATCAGTTGGAAGGTCAACTAGCCACAGCTCAAAGAGCCCCTAACAACCTTGTGAGGAACCCTAGTGTTCCACAAAACCCTGGTTGAAAATGCCTGGTCTATGTAATTAAAAACGCCAACTGCCAAGCGTGGATGGTGCGTATGTTGGATGGGTCTCAGAAATCAGACGTTTTCAGGATATTAGCTATGGTGCTGGATAGGCTGCACAGTCATAATATTGGAAGAGTGGGGTTTGAAGTAAGAACAGTCTATAATGGAAGTGGTAGACCGTAGAGATGTTCTGTGGACTGAGTCTACATCAGTCTTTCTCAACATTTTTATCCCAGAAAAAACCCGGGAAATAATTTTTGGGTTCCTGGGAACCCCTTCTAAGATTAGTTCCTTGGAGGTCATACGGAAAATGCTCCTTACATTAGTCAGTGGAAGGAATGAACTGTACACACGGTCAGGCCGCATACGCACGACCGAGAAACTCGACGGGCGAAACACATAGTTTTCCCCGTCGAGTTCCTTGTTCGGCTGTCAAAAAACTCGTCAAGCCAAATTTTCCCATTGCCCATCGAGGAAATAGAGAACATGCTCTCTTTTTGGCTCGACAAGTTCCTCGACGGGTTTCTCTGCGAAAAGTGTACACACGACCAATTTTCTCGACAGAATACATCTCCCATCGAGTTTCTTGCTGAATTCTGCCGAGAAAACCGGTCGTGTGTACGGGGCCTCAGACTTTTGACCATGTAAAAGTCCGCCGTGAGTCCGTCGGAAGGATAGAGAACAGGTTCTCTATCTAAGGTCTGTTGGACTTCAAACAAAAAAAGTCTAATGGAGGCTACACACGTCCAGACTTTTTGAGAAAAAAGACAGTCAGACTTTTTTCCTCGGAAAATCCGGCAATGTGTATGAGGCATAACAGTGCTGGTTAGACTGTCACCATTAGAGTCAGCTGAAAATATCTTTGGTGTCACGCTACTGGCTCTGCCAAATGTCAATGGACCTGGAGATATGAAGGCATCATCAGATGGAAGGTTAACTAGCCACAGCTCAAAGAACCCCAAGCAACCTTGAGAGGAACCCTAGGGTTCCACTAAACCCTGGTTGAAAATGCATGGTCAACTGCCAAGCCTAAGACATGGTTTCCATTGACGTGGATGGTGCGCATGTTGGATGGGTCTCAAAAATCATGCGTTTTCAGGGTATTGGCTACGGTGCTGAATAGGCTGCACGGTCATAATCTCAGAAGAGCAGAGTTTGAAGTAAGAACAGTCTATGGAAGTGGTAGGGAAGGGGAGCTCTTATCTTTTATATGTTTTATTTCCCTGACTTAACTGACTCTTCTTTCTTGCTGCTGTTTCCAGGTTTTCGGTCTTGAGTTCATCTTGGGTTCAGCCACCTACTGGCCGCTGTTGTTGGGTATCACAGTCTTCCTGGCAATCATCCAGTGTATCATGCTGCCATTCTGTCCTGAAAGCCCCCGTTTCCTGCTGATCATCAAGCATGAACCGGAGAGAGCCGAAAAAAGTGAGTACTGTGCAGTTATTATTACTACAGGGGGTGCCGGGGGGTCCACCGTCCTGGGGACCATATGACGTCAGGGTGCCAAAGTCATGACTGCTCCTCTCACTTATCCACCAGCCGTGTGTAGAATGTATCCCAGAGTACATCTCCACCCGAGATTTTCTTCATTCCCTTATCTACTGATTGGACAACTCCTTGGCCTGTTGGAGAAATTTCATCTACAGTGATAACTTGAAAAGTGCGAATATAGATATTAATGTTCATCTCTAGTTTTTTAGTTTTGGATAGTGTTGAAGGGTTAGAACCTCTATTTTGTCGGGGCGCACTAACTCCAGATGGAGACGACCGGCGGATGGGAAGGCGGCAATCGCTGCAAGCACCACACCCCCCCACTATTTCTATTTCGAGGGAAGACGGATGGGAGGGCAGCTAGACTAACCTTAATATAGGAGGCTGGCTATTCTCCTCTCCGTTCTCCTCTGGGCTGAACAAGATGTGCGTCCTGAGACACGATTGGGAGTCCTAAGTCAATGGGGTCTCAGGAGCTGCTTCCTGATTGGCCGGGAGGAGAATCAGGAAGACAATATTGAATATTAATTAGCTATTGTGACACAACTGGGTAGGCTCAGGGTGCAGCGCTCTGTGCCCCAAGCCCACCCCCTTTGAAGCATGTTAGAGCCTCGGGCTCTAATTATGTGTTTAACCACTTAAGCCCCGGAACATTATGCAGGTAAAGGGCCTGGCCAGTTTTTGCGATTCTGCACTGCGTCAATTTAACTGACAATTGCGCGGTCGTGCGACGTGGATCCAAAACTTCCTTTTTTCCCCAGAATTAGAGCTTTCTTTTGGTGGTATTTGATCATCTCTGCGGTTTTTATTTTTTGCGCTATAAATGAAAATAGAGCGACAATATGGGGGAAAAAAGCAATATTTTTTTACTTTTTGCTATCATTTATATTCCCAAAAATATATAAAACAAGTTTTTTTTCCTCAGTTTAGGCCGATGCATATTTTTCTTTGTATTTTTGGTAAAAAAAAAATCGCAATAAGCGTTTATTGATTGGTTTGCACAAAAGTTATAGCGTCTACAAAATAGGGGATAGATTTATGGCATTTTTATTATTATTATTATTTTTTTTACTACTAATGGCAGCGATCGGCAATTTTTATCGTGACTGCGGCATTATGGCGGACACACATCGGACACTTTTGACGCTATTTTGGGACCATTGTGATTTATACAGCAATCAGTGCTATAAAAATGCACTGGTTACTGTAAAATTGACACTGGCAGTGAAGGTGTTAACCACTGGGGGGCACTGAAGGGGTTACGTGTGCCCTAGGGAGTGATTCAACCTGTGAGGGGGAGGAGCTACCAATGATATGTCAGCGATCACTGTTCCCGATCACAGGGAGCAGTACATCCCTGACATGTCACCAGGAAGAATGGGGAAATGCCTTGTTTACAACGGCATCCCCCTGTTCTGACTTTGCCGACTGCGATCGCGGGCCACCCAGAAACATCGAGTTCCCAGGACCCGTGAGCGCACTCATGCGGTTTGACCACAAAAAAAAAGTGCCAGCCCCTGAAAGGTTAAAGCCCTAAACCTCTTGGCCAGATTACCCTTTGGTAAACCGCCAATGACTTGTGTTATTTATGGGCCCCCATTGGCCCTCCATGTGTTTTATACAATATTTGGTGTTAGTTTTACAGAAACTTCGACAATCCCAAGACGTGTCCTCAGAAATTACAGAAATGAAGGAGGAAGGGGAGCGGATGTCGCAGGAGAAGCCCGTGTCCTTTATTGAATTGTTCCGCTCCAGGCAGTACCGGCAGCCCATCATTATCGCCATCGTTCTGCAGCTGTCACAGCAACTGTCCGGGATCAATGCCGTGCGTATCCTCCCTGTCTATATTCTGAGCCCTTTTCTTAGCTTCCTCTTATTATGCAGGTGTTCCGTCAAATTAGGCAACCCGTGAAAATTGTGTCACAGAAGTGACGTTCCGTCACGGCCATCTTGGTACACCCTGCACTCGGCCACAGTAAGACTGCCTATACACCCAGGGCCGGATTCCCGACAAGGCCACCAAGGCCAGGTCTCGGGGGGCGGCAGTGGGTGCAGGGGGCGGAGCTGGTTGTAACACACACACAGCGGGAGACTGCTGTGTCACAGAGCTCACTGTGAAAAGTTTGGGCGCGCTGCGAAAAAAGTCTCGCCCTCCTTCTACACCAGCTCGTATGATAGAGGCAGTGTTCTGTCTATCACACGAGCTGGTCTAGGAAGGAGGGCGGGACTTTTATCGCAGCGCGCCCAAACTTTTCACAGTGAGCTCTGTGACACAGCAGGAGCAGGAGATGCTCGATGTGCGTAATGCACACACTGACTGCTGAGGCTACATTGTTTGACACAATAAGGCTGCAATGATGGTGAGGGTGGGCTGCAATGATGGTGAGGGGAGCTGTAATGATGGTGAGGGGGGGCGGTAATGATGGTGAGTGAGGCTGTAATGATGGTGAGGGGGGCTGCAATGATGATGAGGGGGGCTGCAATGATGGTGAGGGGAGCTGTAATGATGGTGAGGGGGGGCGGTAATGATGGTGAGTGAGGCTGTAATGATGGTGAGGGGGGCTGCAATGATGATGAGGGGGGCTGCAATGATGGTGAGGGGGGCTGCAATGATAGTGATGGGGCTGTAATGATGGTGAGGGGGGGCGGTAATGATGGTGAGTGAGGCTGTAATGATGGTGAGGGGGGCTGCAATGATGATGAGGGGGGCTGCAATGATGATGAGGGGGGCTGCAGTGATGGTGAGGCTGCAATGAGGGCACAGTAAGGCGGCAGTGATGATGAGGCTGCAATGAGGGCACAGTAAGGCGGCTGTGATGGTGAGGCTGCAATGAGGGCACAGTAAGGCGGCAGTGATGGCGAGGCTGCAATGAGGGCACAGTAAGGCGGCAGTGATGGTGAAGCTGCAATGAGGGCACAGTAAGGCTGCAGTGATGGTGAGGGGGGCTGCAATGAGGGCACAGTAAGGCGGCAGTAATGGCGAGGCTGCAATGAGGGCACAGTAAGGCGGCAGTGATGGTGAGGCTGCAATGAGGGCACAGTAAGGCGGCTGTGATGGTGAGGCTGCAATGAGGGCACAGTAAGGCGGCAGTGATGGTGAGGCTGCAATGAGGGCACAGTAAGGCGGCAGTGATGGGCACGGGTTGGGGGACTTTCAGGTGAGGGGATGGTGATGGTGAGGGGAGCTGTAATGATGGTGAGGGCATGGCAAGGCTTCAGTGATGGTGAGGCTGCAATGGGGGCACAGTAAGGCTGCAGTGATGGTGAGGTGGGCTGCAATGAGGGCACAGTAAGACGGCAGTGATGGTGAGGCTGCAATTAGGGCATGGCAAGGCTGCAGTGATGGTGAGGCTGCAATGAGGGCACAGTAAGGCGGCAGTGATGGTGAGGCTGCAATGAGGGCACAGTAAGGCTTCAGTGATGGTGAGGGGGGCTGCAATGAGGGCACAGTGATGGTGATGGTGAGGCTGCAATGAGGGCACGGTAAGCCAGCAATGATGGTGAGGCGGCAATGATGGGCACAGTGAGGCGGAAATGATGGGCACGGGTTGGGGGACTTTCAGGTTTTTTTGTCGGGAAGGGGGGGGCGGCATTGAAGGACCCGGCCTTGGGGCAGCAAAGGGAGTAAATCCGGGCCTGCATACAACTATAGATTATCTGGTCAGATGGAAAAGAGAGGAACAGATTCCTCCATCTACGCTAAGCTGTGTGGATGGAAGAATCTCCCACTGGCCTAAGCTTCCTTATCTTGCTAGTCGGCCCCCCTGGCTCTTGCAATACCTGAACATTCTGATTGGGTGCAGTCATTGTTTAGGTTGAGAGCCAGCGGGGCCAACTAGCAAGATACTGAAGCTTGGCCCAGTGGGAGATTCTTCCATCAGTGCAATAAGTGCCACCTATCGGTGCCAGCCACCTGTCAGTGCCACCAATTAGAGATTCCTCCATCCACACAGTTTAGAAATGGAGAAATCTGTTGCACTTTTTCCATCTAACCATAGAAAATTTGCAGATAATCTATAGGTGTATGGCCAGCTTTTGATAGGTTGTTATTCTACTGCTCACCTTGATACTTCTAATCTCGCCCTTTCCTATTGAATAGCATTTGTAATCTTCTTCTTACAGGTCTTCTACTACTCTACCAGTATTTTTGAGAATGCCAAAGTCCCCAATCCAGTCTACGCCACCATCGGTGCTGGTATTGTGAATGTGGTGTTCACAGTTGTATCGGTGAGTATGTTACACGTGACACTGTGTAGCCCATAGGCTGTTTGCCGTGGTAAAGTCCTCGAAAAATATATTTTCTCTGCAGCACTAAGGTTCTGGCCTCCTCCATGGGTTTAGATTATTTACACTAATGTATATCTATGACCATTTTCTTTCTTTTAGTCTTGATGGAAAAGGTTAAAGGTTTTCAAATTCCCAGACGGCAACACTGGTTGGCATGGGCAGCAGAAGAGAATCGTTAAAGAAGTGTGGCGGAAGAAGATAGTAGTCAAAAGAGTGTAGCAGGAAAAGATAGTAGTCAAAAGAGTGTAGCGGGAGAAGATAGTAGTCATAGGAGTGTAGCGGGAGAAGATAGTAGTCATAGGAGTGTAGCGGGAGAAGATAGTAGTCATAGGAGTGTAGCAGGGGAAGATAGTAGTCATAGGAGTGTAGCGGGGGAAGATAGTAGTCATAGGAGTGTAATGGGAGAAGATAGTAGTCATAGGAGTGTAGCGGGAGAAGATAGTAGTCATAGGAGTGTAGCGGGAGAAGATAGTAGTCATAGGAGTGTAGCGGGGGAAGATAGTAGTCATAGGAGTGTAATGGGAGAAGATAGTAGTCATAGGAGTGTAGCAGGAGAAGATAGTAGTCATAGGAGTGTAGCAGGGGAAGATAGTAGTCATAGGAGTGTAATGGGAGAAGATTGTAGTCATAGGAGTGTAGCGGGAGAAGATAGTAGTCATAGGAGTGTAGCGGGGGAAGATAGTAGTCATAGGAGTGTAGCAGGGGAAGATAGTAGTCATAGAAGTGTAGCGGGGGAAGATAGTAGTCATAGGAGTGTAATGGGAGAAGATAGTAGTCATAGGAGTGTAGCGGGAGAAGATAGTAGTCATAGAGTGAGATAGTAGTCGGGGGAAGATAGTAGTCATAGGAGTGTAATGGGAGAAGATAGTAGTCATAGGAGTGTAGAAGATAGTAGTCATAGGAGTGTAGCATAGGGGTAGCAGGGGAAGATAGTAGTCATAGGAGTGAAGCGGGGGAAGATAGTAGTCATAGGAGTGTAGCAGGGGAAGATAGTAGTCATAGGAGTGTAGCAGGGGAAGATAGTAGTCATAGGAGTGTAATGGGAAAAGATAGTAGTCAAAAGAGTGTAGCGGGAGAAGATAGTAGTCATAGGAGTGTAGCAGGGGAAGATAGTAGTCATAGGAGTGTAGCGGGGGAAGATAGTAGTCATAGGAGTGTAATGGGAGAAGATAGTAGTCATAGGAGTGTAGCGGGAGTAGATAGTAGTCATAGGAGTGTAGCGGGGGAAGATAGTAGTCATAGGAGTGTGGTGGGAGAAGATAGTAGTAGTGTAACAGGAGTAGATAATAGTCACAGGAGTGGTGTAGTGGGAGAAGATAGTAGTCATAGGAGTGTAATGGGAGAAGAACCAATTCTCCTGAATTGGTTCTCACCCAATACACATTTATAAATATGCAAACACAACTGAATCAGCTAAAGTGCAGGTCAACTGCACCTGCATTTAATTCTTCAATGAACTTGGAAGCATCTTAAACTGGTATCGAAAGCACAAGACTACAAACGGCCGCACGCCCAATGAGGGAACTTCTTCATAAAAGCTTTACTGAATTGGCTTATTCAGTCATCTACAATAAAGTCCAGAAGGGTGAAACACGTTAGATGGATGGTGTCCAGGTGGAGATGTCAGTGTGTTTTCTAGATAGTTAAATAAAGCTTTTCTGAAGAAGCGATCGTTCATTTGACTTCTTGGGCTTAAATGCATTGAGCGAGGGTGGACTTGTTGGCCAGCACCTGAGATACCCATAACTAGAAGGAGAAAAAACATGGATGTCCCTACCTGAAGCCTGACCTCATGTGTTTCATCCTTTGATGCCCAATCATTCATCTACGATTAAGCCTGGAAGGGAGAAACATGTTAGAGGGGTGGTCATCAGGTGGAGATGTCACTGTTTTCTGTATGGTTCAAGAAAGTAGTTCTCATAAGGTGACCTGTTCGGTGTGCGGCCATTAGTCTTCTTGGGCTCGAATGTAAGTAGCAAGGACGGACTTGTTGGCCAGCACCTGTAAAACCGATAGCTGGAGGGAGAAAAAACATGGACGTCCCTACCTGAAGACTGACCTTCAAATGTGTTTCATCTCTTGATGCCCAATCATTCATCTACGATTAAGCCTGGAAGGGTAAAACACGTTATAGGGGTGGTCTTCAGGTGGTGATGTCACTGTGTTTTCTAGATAGTTCAATAAAGCTTTTCTGAAGAAGTGACCTCATCAGTGTGTGTTCGTTTGGCTTCTTGGGCTTGAATGCAAGGAGCGAGGGTGGACTCGTTGGCCAGCACCTGAAACACCTGTAACTGGGGACGAAAAAAAATGGATGTCCCTACCTAAAGACTGACCTTCTAATGTGTTTCATTCTAACCATTCATCTACTATTAAGCCTTGAAAGGGTGAAACACGTTAGAGGGGTGGTCTTCAGGTGGGGATGTCACTGTGTTTTCAGGATGATGGAAGAAAGTATTTCTCAAGAGGTGACCTCTTAGATGTGCGGCCATTCGTCTTCTTGGGCTTGAGTGTAGGTAGCAAGGATGGACTTTTTGGCCAGCACTTGGGACACACATAGCTGGTGGGAGGAAAAACATGGACGTCCCTCCCTGAAAACTGACCTTCTAATCTGTTTCATGCTTTGATGCCCAATCATTCAACACGTTAGAGGGGTGGCCTTCAGGTGGGGATGTCAGTGTGTTTTTTGGATAGTTCAATAAAGCTTTTCTGAATAACTGTCCTTATTAGTGTTTGGGCATTTGTCTTTGTGGGCTTGAGTGCATGGAGTGAGGATAGATTCCTTGGCTGGGACCTGGGACACCCATAGTCGGAGGAAGAAAACACATTGATGCCACCACCTGAAGACTGGCCTACCTGATGCCACCACCTGAAGACTGGCCAGTAATGCATCTCCGGGAAAAGTGAAACACATTTGATGTCCCTACCTAAAGACCACAACTCTAACGTGTTTCACCCTTCCGGGAAATGCATTCGTAGGCCAGTTTTCAGGTGGTGGCATCAGGTAGGCCAGTCTTCAGGTAGGGACATCAATGTGCTTTCTGAGTGGTTAAATAAAGTTACCTCATCGTTTTGCAGCCATTTGTCTTCTTGGGCTTAGGTGCACAGAGCGAGGATGGACTTTTTGGCTGGCACCTGGGACACCCATAGCTGGAGGACTGCGTATGAGTTTGGACCGGTTCACGCTTCTATTGTTTCAATAACCGTGACGTCAAAAAGCTTGCATTGCCCATCAACACAGGCCCAAAATCTACACGGGCCCCCTAATCTACTTATGACTCCCATCTTTCCTGGGAAAAGGTTTCGCTATTTTATTGTGAATTCATACTAAAGGATTAGCTAAATGAACTCTCTCGACTTTTGTCTCTTTCAGCTTTTGGTTGTAGAACGTGCCGGCCGGCGGACACTACACCTCACCGGCCTCGGTGGAATGGCCGTTTTCGCTCTGATATTGACAATTGCTCTTAAGCTTACGGTGAGAACTCACAACTTTTTTTTCTTAATCAAATTATCTTTCCTATTCTGTATCTTTTTTTAATCTTCTCCATATTCACCTTACCATGAGCTCTTATCGTACTCTGGTCTGAAGACCTAAATACAGTACAGTATTACATAACAAAGTCATGTGATCAACATGCAAGCGGTCACGTGGTGACCATTGATAAACAAACGGTTAGGGTCAAGGTTCGTTTTTGGATTTGCATTAGCAATAGGTTTAGGGTTCCTCCGATTCTCAACAGACATACGAATCTCCAAATGTAATGAATGTCAACAAATTCTCCAAAAATTTGTATCGAAATTAACCACTTAAGGACCTGTTTTTCAGACTCAGGGCCAGATTCTGGTAGAATCCGCGGCGGCGTAGAGTAAGCCATTTACACTACGCCGCCGCAACTTACTGGAGCAAGTGCCGTATTCTCCAAGCACTTGCTCCGTAGTTTGCGGCGGCGTAGTGTAAATGGCCCGGCGTATACCCGCGTAATTCAAAGGGGGCGGCTTGTATTTAAATTAAGCGCGCTCCTGCGTCGATCGAACTGCGCATGCGCCGGGCCGGGAAAAAAGCCCAGTGCGCATGCTCCAGTTCACATCGGAAAACGTTGTTGAAACCGACGTGATCGCCACTTACGCAATGCCCTATTCGCGAACGACTTAGTAAAACGACGTAACCGACAGAAAAAGACGACGCTGACCCGACGCCATACTTAACATGGCATACGACAGAACTTCGTAAACCTACCCCTCATATAGCAGGGGTAGGTTTACGCTTACGGGAACAACGTAAACGACGATGAGGCGGCGTAAAAACGTTCGGGAATCTGCGTATTAGGCTCATTTGCATAGGCATAAAATAACATAAAGGCCACCTAGCGGCCAGCAAAGTAATTACATTTAAGGTCCGACGGTGTAAGTGTTTTACACCTGTCGGATCTTCGCCGTATCTATGCGTAAATGATTCTATGAATCAGACGCATAGATACCCGGGGGGAAAAAACAGAGATACGACGGTGTTTCCTGCGATACACCGTCGTATCTCTTTCGAGAATCTGGCCCTCAGTGTTTAACCACTTGCCCACCGGGTTTGTTTTTCAGATTCGGTGTTTACGAGACTAAAACTGTTTTTTTTGCTAGAAAATTACTTAAACCCCCCAAACATTATATATTTTTTTTTTTCTAACACCCTAGAGAATAAAATGGCAGTCATTGCAATACTTTTTGTCACACCGTATTTGCGCAGCGGTCTTACAAGCGCACTTTTTTTGAAAAAAAAACACTTTTTTGAATAAAAAAATAAGACAACAATAAATTTGGCCCAATTTTTTTATATATTGTGATAGATAATGTTACGCCGAGTAAAATGATACCCAACATGTCACACTTAAAAATTGCGCCCGCTCGTGGCATGGCGTCAAACTTTTACCCTTAAAAATCTCGATAGGCAACGTTTAAAAAATTCTACAGGTTGCATTTTTTGAGATACAGAGGAGGTCTAGGGCTAGAATTATTGCTCTCGCTCTAACGATCGCGGCGATATCTCACTTGTGTGGTTTGAACACCGTTTTCATATGCGGGCGCTACTCGCGTATGCGTTCGCTTCTGCGCGCGAGCTCGTCGGGACGGGGCGTTTTACATTTTTTTTTTTTGTTTTCTTATTTATTTTTAATTAGTTTATAATTTTATACATCGAAATAAATTAAAAAAAAAAAATTATCACTTTTATTCCTATTACAAGGAATGTAAACATCCCTTGTAATAGAAAAAAGCATGACAGGTCCTCTTAAATATGAGATCTGGGGTCAAAAAGACCTCAGATCTCATATTTAGGCTTAAATGCAAAAAAAGAAAAAAAAAAAAAAAATGTCATTTTTCAAATTTCAGAAAAAAAAAATGTTTCTTTAAGACGCTGGGCGGAAGTGACGTTTTGACGTCACTTCCGCCCAGCAGAGCTGTGGGGGACGGGTGGGGGCGATTTTTCCCTCACTCGTATCCCAACACAGCCAGCAAGAGGACCCGATCGCCTCCGCCGTTACCGACGGCTCCGGTAAGCGGCGGAGAGCGCGGGAGAGCGGCGGGAGGGGCCCTCTCCCGCCACCGATAACGGCGATCTTGCGGCGAATCCGCCGCTGGGACCGCCATTATCGTGTACAGCACTGCCCATGGAAAAGATAGATATCTCGGTTGTGGCAGCAGCTGCTGCCGTTACCGAGATATCCATCTTTAAAGTCATGACGTATTTTGACTATGACACCATGGGCAAGTGGTTAAAAAAATTTTTTTTGCTAGAAAATTACTTATAACCCCCAAACATTACTTATAACCCCCAAAAAATGTTCTAACACCCTAGAGAATAAAATGGCGGTCATTGCAGTACTTTCTGCAGCAGTCTAACAAGTGCACTTTTTTAATAAAAAAATAAGACAACAGTAAAGTTAGCCCAATTTTTTTTATATTGTGAAAGATAATGTTACGGCGAGTAAATTGATACCCAACATGTCACGCTTCAAAACTGCGCCCGCTCGTGGAACGGCGTCAATTTTTTACCCTTAAAAATCTCCATAGGCGACGTTTAAAAAATTCAGCAGGTTGTATGTTTTGAGTTACAGAGGAGGTCTAGGGCTAGAATTATTGCTCTTGCTCCAACGATTGCGGCGATACCTCACATGTGTGGTTTGAACACAGTTTTCATATGCGGGCGCTTCTGCGCACAAGCTCGTCAGGACGGGGCCCTTTAAAAAAAAAAATCTAATTTCTTTTACTTGATTTTATTTATTTTTACACAGTTTTTTTTTCTTTAATTTGCTCACTTTTATTCCTATTACAAGGAATGTAAACATCCCCTGTAATAGAGAAAAAGCATGACAGGTCCTCTTATATATGAGATCTGGGGGTCAAAAATATGTCACATCTCATATTTACACTAAAATGCAATAAAAAAAATTGTCACTTGAAAAAATTACAAAAATAAAATGTCCCTTTAAGAGCTATGGAGGGGAAGTGACGTTTCGACGTTGCTTCCACCCTGCTATGGTATGGCGATAGGCGGGGGCCATCTTGCCCTCACTCGTATCCATACGCAGCTAGGAAGAGGACCTGATCGCCTCCGCTGCTACTGACGGCTTTGGTAAGTGGGAGGCCCCTCGCCCGCCCCTCTACCGCAGCCGATAACGAATCCGCCTCAGAGACCACCATTCTCGGAAACTGGGTGGCCGCCTGAAGAGATCGATATCTCGGTTATGACAGCAGCTGCTGCCGTTACCGAGATATTCCTCTTCAAAGTCAGGACATATATAGTCGTGCGGCGGTCTGGAAGTGGTTAACAAATGCTTTCGTTTTATTCTTGATGACATCATACGAGGCAATATTAGTTCGGGTTCATGGGAAAATTAATTATATCTTCAAAATTGTTTAATAATTCGGGTAACGAATGGATCCAAATTTTGTTCCATTGGGTAATTCGGATGCGCGTGATGCCGTTCAATATTCTCCAATCAGCTCACGACATTTCTCTTGGTGGGTCCGAAAATATAGAATCCGTCCGATTCGATAATAAATCAAATATATAGCAATCTTCCCGGAAAATCTGCAACATTTTTCAAAACCACCAGGATCAACGAATTTACTAAACGAATGGCGAAAATTAAGTGGTCAACATAATGAATATAGCAAAACAACATTTCTTCAATGAAGAGACGCATCTGAAACTAAACGTAATGAAAATTTCCGGTGTGCACATGTCTAATTCTCGATATCTAACGTTGTGTTATCTAGCTAACAAGGGCCATTGGTTGGCACATGTAGAGCTCCTGGATAGTTTAAATGAACTTCCATAACAGTCAACAGCCATTTAAAGCCTATTGCACCCTAAAGATATCTCAATTAGACTTGACTAGCGTAGTTTCAATGTGCAACCATAACTTAAACCTTCCCCCATATCCATCCCCTTATACCACCCCCTTTTGCACCCCATGCCCACCTAAACCCAGTAAACGAGACCGACACAGTAAAATTGGAGTAAAATTGGCCACAACAGCCATTTATTTTTGTAACCAAAATTAAATAATTAACCAAACTTTTTGATGCTAGGAACTTCCAACAATTCCAACTGTAATTATTAACAATATAAATACCAAACACTTTTATTACTATTTTTAACACCAGTCCTAATTGGTCTTTGACAGTAATCCCCCATTAACCTTTTCTTCACCACCACACTGCGTACCATCACCATACCCAGGCCTCCAGCCGACTCCAGCTCGAAAACACCCCTTTTTAACCCGCAGTGCACCGTCACCGTATTGTAGCGGACACCGTTCCGGTGCAATAACCCCATAAGGAGCCCATCCCACCGATGAGCCCCCCAACCATTTCCATTTCTCAGTTAACTGTCACCATCAAAGACCAAGGACACCGCCTCCGCTGTCGTGACACCTATCCACCGACCTGAAAGAAAGAAAAACAAACGCACAACACACAACATTGAACAAAACAAGGGAGGGTGGGTGGGAAAACTGCCTCCCTGTGTCTATTCCACTCTGCCTGTGCCTTTTTGGCGCCGTCCCCGCCCCCTATATAAGGCACTCATCCCCTTCCCCAGAGCTAAGCCTACAGCCACTCCCCTGAAAGCACCTCCTCATTCTTTAACCCTTTGTTGCCCAGATTCCACCCCAGTCATGCCAGCCCTGCGTTATCTTCCCTTTTGTCCTTGTCACTCCGGGCTTCACTTTCTTTATTAACACCATTTGGTGATATAGTCAATATTCGATAAAATGCCTTGATTTTCTCCAAAAGAGTCTACAAACTGTGGTATGTATATGTGAAAACTTATCAATTCTGATGTACTGATGGCCAATCTAATTTCTGGAAGCGCTAAAATTCCAGGACAGTACAAATAGTCTGTACCTTTTTGACCACTTTTCCATATTTTGTGTGTCTAACTTTTATCTCGTTATATGGTTCTCTTTAGGAACAGAACTTTGGGTGGAGTTACGTGAGCATTGTATCCATCTACCTCTTTGTGGCTTTCTTTGAGATTGGCCCAGGACCTATCCCTTGGTTCATCGTGGCTGAGCTTTTCAGCCAAGGACCACGACCAGCAGCTATGGCCGTATCAGGCTGCTCAAACTGGACAGCCAACTTCCTTGTTGGAATGTTATTCCCCTATGCAGCGGTAAGTGGATCGGGATTATGCATGATTTGGTTTGGGGGGAAGCATGTTAACTATATTAGTCAGCTATATTTCCTAAGGTCATTTTGAGTTCATCTTGACTCAAGGTTTTCTAAGGCCATCTTGAGTTCAGTTTCCTAAGGTCACCTTGAGTTCATCTTGACGCAAGGTTTTCTATGGTCATCTTGAAGAAAACTAGGATTGGGACTTTAAATGAGGCATATGAAAAACATATGCCTCCATCCCTGTTGGTTAAAAGAGAGGGGAGTTTTTGGGACTTTGAATGAGATGCGTTTATAAGCAAACAGTAAGTATAAATAAAGTTGTATACGGTCATCTTGAGATCTTGATTCAAGGTTTCTAAGGCCATCTTGAGCTTGGTTTCCTAAGGTTTTCTTGACTCAAGGTTTCCTAAGGTCATCTAGAGTTCATCTTGATTCAAGGTTTTCTTAAGGCCATCTTGAGTTTGTCTTGATTCAAGGTTTCCTAAGGCCATCTTGAGTTTGGTTTCCTAAGGTTATCTTGACTCAAGGTTTCCTAAGGTCTTCTAGAGTTCATCTTGACTCAAAGTTTCCTAAGGTCATCTTGAGTTCATATTGATTCAAGGTTTTCTAAGGTCATCTTGAGTTCATCTTGATTCAAGGTTTCCTAGGCCATCTTGAGTTCATCTTGATTTAAGGTTTCCTAAAGCCATCTTGAGTTTGGTTTTCATAAGGCCAACTTGTGTTCATCTTCACTCAAGGTTTCCTAAAGGTCCCCTTGACTCAAGGTTTCCTAAGGTCATCTTGAGTTCGGTTTCCTACGGTCATCTTGAGTTTATCTTGGCTTAAGGTCTCCTAAGGTCACCTTGAGTTCATCTTGACTCAGGGTTTCCTAAGGTTATCTTAAATTCATCTTGATTCAAGGTTTCCTAAGGTCATCTTGAGTTCATCTTGATTTAAAGTTTCCTAAGGCCATCTTAAGTTTGGTTTCCTAAGGTCAACTTGAGTTCATCTTCACTCAACGTTTCAGAAGGTCCCCTTGACTCAAGGTTTCCTAAGGTCATCTTGAGTTCATCTTGATTAAAGATTTTCTAAGGTCATCTTGAGTTTGGTTTCCTAAGGTCATCTTGAGTTTATCTTGACTCAAGATCTCCTAAGGTCACCTTGAGTTCATCTTGGCTCAAGGTTTCCCAAGGTCATCTTGACAAAAGGTTTCCTAAGGTCACCTTGAGTTCATCTTCATTCAAGGTTTCCTAAGGTCATCTTGAGTTCATCTTCATTCAAGGTTTCCTAAGGCCATCTTGAGTTTATCTTGACTCAAGGTCTCCTAGGGTCACATTGACTCAAGGTTTCTTGAGTTGTGGAGGTTCACATCTCAACTGCAAGTTATTTCCTTTAGATCAGTTGTAGCAGTTCATCCCGGTAGACATTTTGTTAATCACTTCTTCCCTTTTCCTTTTCTTTTATTCTACTGTTCTGCGCTTTCTCACAAAAAGAATGGATGTGGCCCATATGTCTTCCTCATCTTCGTGATACTTCTGATAGTGTTCTTCATCTTCACGTTCTTCAAAGTTCCAGAGACTCGCGGACGGACATTTGAGGAAATCGCCAAGGATTTCCAAAAGTCTAAGGGCCTGGGTCATGGTGGCCCGAGTAGCAGCGTGGAATTGACTGGAGTGAAAGTGCCTTCAGGATAGATGAATTGAGAGAAAAGTGATGAACCTGCACAAAAAAACTATACTGTAAATAACAGTTGAGGACCTTATTCTGGGGACAACTGGTGCATCAGAGATTATCAGCAAGTTTCAATGAGGACACAAAGCCGGTTTCTAAAACTGTAAAGTTATTGTCCCCTTTTTCTTTTGATATGAAGCAACTCTCTGATGTATTGGGATAAAGGAACCGTGATTAGTATGGCTTGGGAAGATGGTGGGCAAAAACTCTGAGAACTTCTAAAAACAGTTGGAACTTTGGAAAACACAAACCAAGCCTTTGAAAGAACCTCTCTTGTACTTCACAGCAGCAGTGGTGCGGTAAAATAGATGATACCAGGCACATTTATGGGTATAATAAGTCCGGTAACAGGTCTAGGCAAGGCTACGTCTTTCTCAAAAGTTGAAATGTTTCTTAGGTAGATTCCAAAAATGAGTCCTAGTCATGAGTCAATATATTATAGTTCATGAATCCTTTATCAGGCTAAGGAGGTATTCCAAATTTAACCCACTGGAGGGCAACTTCTTCAGACGTCATGGCGCAGCAACATGCTGGACACAACATGGCTGATAAGAGAGTGCAGGTCAAAGACTGTCCATACCAGTGGTATGAGACTCTCGTTCGCATTAGTACGTTCATATTGAATTGGCTAATGAAGACTGAAGCAGGACAAGAATTCCACCACTGTTTATGAGACGTTTCCATGACTTCATGTTGCTATGGGTTTATACAGTAAGTGGGTGATTGGTTAGGGTTTTCACCAGTTCGGGATTCACCCGGCCAGTCCAGGTTTTGTATCAGGTGTCTGGGTTTTAGGCAGGACTGAAACCCGGACACATTATTCTGACCAGGCTGTGACTCCCCAAGTAACCAAAATAGTCACACTGTAGGCGGCTATCTGGGGGCACGTTCGGCATCACTGGGGGGCAGGGCGATGATTTCAGGAAGAGCAATTTGTCCACACCCACTGTTTGCTACGGCACGCTATGCGCACCACATTATTACTCTACTTGGGGCACCCAAAGGTGTCCCAGGCCGCTAAAGTGTTCGGGTTTGGCTTGAAGAAAAGGTGGCAACCCTAGTGATGGTATGCCAGGTGAAGTAGCCCATTCCCTTCCATGGGTGCTCAACCTGTGGCCCTCCAGCTATTGCTGAACTACAAGTCCCTTCATGCCTCTTGTCTTTAGGGGGGCATCACTGGAGGGCAGGGCGATGATGTCAAGAAGAGCAATTTGGCCACACCCACTGTTCACTACGACGCACTATGAGCACCACATTATTGCTCCACTTGGGGCACCCAAAGGTGTCCCAAGCCACTAAAGTGTTTGGGTTTGGCTTGAAGAAAAGGTGGCAACCTTAGTGATTGTATGCCAGGTGAAGTAGCCCATAACCTTTCCATGGGTGCTCAACCGGTGGCTCTCCAGCTGTTGCTGAACTACAAGTCCCATCGTGCCTCTTGTCTTTGGGAGTCATGCTTCTAACTGCCAGCCTTGCAATGCCTCATGGGACTTGTAGTTCCGCAACAGCTGGAGGGCCACAGGTTGAGCACCTATGACACCATCCAATCAGAATTCATCTGTCGCTGATTTACAACAAAAAATAGTATTATGATGGCGCAAACACTATACACAAAACACTATCCACACAAACCCCCTCTAAAAAAGAGACTACTGGTGGAGAGTAGTAAGTACAAAATACAGTGGAACCTCGGTTTAAGAGTAACTTGGTTTGAGAGCGTTTTGATTTGTGAGCAAGACGAGCAGAATTCAAGGCCTGCAGTACCTCATTTGGCCTGAGGTACGGGGGGGGGGCGCAGAAGCCGAGTAGAGCCAAAAATAGGCATGAAGTACCTCATTTGGCCTGAGCTACGGGGGTGCAGAAGCCGAGCAGAGCCGAAAATAGGCCTGCAGTACCTCATTTGGCCTGAGTTACGGTGGGGCGCAGGAGCCGAGCAGAGCCGAAAATAGGCCTGCAGTACCTCATTTGGCCTGAGGTACGGTGGGGCGCAGAAGCCGAGCAGAGCCGAAAATAGGCATGCAGTACCTCATTTGGCCTGAGCTACGGGGGTGCAGAAGCCGAGCAGAGCCGAAAATAGGCCTGCAGTACCTCATTTGGCCTGAGTTACGGGGGGGGGGGGGGGGGGCGCAGAAGCCGAGCAGAGCCGAAAATAGGCCTGCAGTACCTCATTTGGCCAGAGATACGGGGGCACAGTAGCCGAGGAGAGCCGAAAATAGGCATGCAGTACCTCATTTGGCCTGAGCTACGGGGGTGCAGAAGCCGAGCAGAGCCGAAAATAGGCCTGCAGTACCTCATTTGGCCTGAGTTACGGGGGGGGCGCAGAAGCCGAGCAGAGCCGAAAATAGGCCTGCAGTACCTCATTTGGCCTGAGGTACGGGGGCACAGTAGCCGAGGAGAGCCAAAAATAGGCCTGCAGTACCTCATTTGGCCTGAGGTACGGGGGCGCAGAAGCCGAGCAGAGCCGAAAATAGGCCTGCAGTACCTCATTTGGCCTGAGGTATGGGGGCACAGAAGCCGAAAATAGGCCTGCAATACCTCATTTGGCCTGAGGTACTGGGGCACAGGAAACAAGCCAAAGTGTCCTCGGGCCCTTTGGGCCGTTTTTGGTGCTCTCTGGCGCCCCCACCTCTGGCCGCATTCGGTATTGCATCCCATTCAAAACACTCGTTAACCACGTTATTCGTAAACCGAGGTTTTGCTGTACTTATCAATACTACACTTAGTTGGTGCCCCCTTGTGTCACTTTTTTTTTTATCTGTCACTGATTTGACCACAACAAACCAAAAAGAAAAGACTTCCTGCCGGCCCCGCCCATCACCAATAATTCTTCTACTGAATACCTCTGTGGGTGTTACAATAAAGTGACCAGATTATTTTAATGAAATCCGGGGACATATTTTTTTTTTTTACTAGTAATGGCGGCAATCAGCGACTCTCTGCCCGTCGCCGCCCCGCCTGACGGCCTGTCAAGTCTCACTCTCCGGGCCCCGGCTACTACTGGGTGGGGAGCGGAGGAAGATCACTCTGCCAGGGAAGGCAAGGAGATAAGCAGGCAGGCGGCTGGCCGGGACTTGAGCCGAGGCAGAAGAACATGCGAGCGGAGATGGGCATGCACCCGAAACTGAAGAAATATTCCCCCCACTCTGACCAGCACATGATCATCAGAAAGGGGCACAGATAATGGGAAAAAATACAACCCCTAAGCTAGTAGGAGCGGCTATCATTCAGAATTTGTTTTATTTTTTATTCTGCACTGACTGTCTTTAAAATTGCCCCAGTCCCTGTTCAAATCCAATCTGGGGACAAAACCAGGGACAGACTTAGCCTGGGGACAGTGTCCTCAATCAGGGGACTGTCCCCTGAAAATGGGGACGTCTGGTCACCCTATGTTACAAGGATTTATGGAAACCCCTTTAATATCGTCCTGACTGCTGTGTCATCATTGTACAGAACTGTATCATGTGTGAATGTGCGCTATAGTTTTATCATTCAAGTGCGGTATCCCGTAGCAACCCGCCAGCAATCATCTTTCATTATTTGGAGTACTTACAGCCTATAACTGGTTGGTACCGGAAGCTGCACATCATTGGTGTTTTTATTGTATTTAATAATCCTTTATACTGTATATAGTGCAGGTTCTGTGATAATAAAAGGGATATATTATTATATTTATTACAGGTGTAATGCTAAAATAGGGTTTTCTATGTTTTACATTCTATTATGTTACTAAAGATTCCTGTGTTACAGAGTCCTAATCTATTTCTTGTCCCAACCACATTGCGTCCTAGGTGTTGTGTTTACATTATTATTATATAGGATTTATATTATTATTATTATTATATAGGATTTATATTATCATTATTATTATTTATATTATTATTATTATTATTACGGTATATACTCGAGTATAAGCCGAGGCTCATAATCTTATCACAAAAAAGAGGAAAACTTATGGACACGAGTATAAGCCTAGGGTGTCCATCTGCATGCCTCACTGTGCCCATGCCTCACTGTGCCCATGCCTCACTGTGTCCATGCCTCACTGTGTCCGTGTCTCACTGTGTCCATGCCTCACTGTGTCCGTGCCTCACTGTGCCCGTGTCTCACTGTGTCCATGCCTCACTGTGTCCATGCCTCACTGTGTCCATGCCTCACTGTGTCCGTGCCTCACTGTGCCCGTGTCTCACTGTGTCCATGCCTCACTGTGTCCGTGCCTCACTGTGCCTCACTGTGCCCATGTCTCAATGTGCCCATGCCTCACTGTGTCCCACTGTGTCCATGCCTCACTGTGTCCATGCCTCACTGTGCCCCACTGTGCCCATGCCTCACGGTGCCCATGCCTCACGTTGCCCCACTGTGCCCATGCCTCACGGTGCCCATGCCCATGCCTCACTGTGCCCATGCCTCCCTACCTGATCAACGGCGCTGTGTCCATCTGCATGTCTCACTCTGCCCATGCCTCGCTGAGCACCACTGTGCCCATGCCTCACTGAGCACCACTGTGCCCATGCCTCACTGTGTCCATGCCTCACTGTGTCCATGCCTCACTGTGCCCATGTCTCAATGTGCCCATGCCTCACTGTGCCCCACTGTGTCCATGCCTCACTGTGTCCATGCCTCACGGTACCTCACTGTGCCCATGCCTCAATGTGCCCATGCCTCACTGTGCCCATGCCACACTGTGCCTCACTGTGCCCATGCCTCACGGTGCCCATGCCTCCCTACCTGATCAACGGCGCTGTGTCCATCTACATGTCTCAATGTGCCCATGCCTCACTCTGCCCATGCCTCACTGAGCACCACTGTGCCCATGCCTCACTGTGCCTCACTGTGTCCATGCCTCACTGTGCCCATGCCTCAATGTGCCCCAGGGAAGGGTTAGAGATACAAGAGGTAATAACTGTTGGGGGGGGGGTGCTGATGGAGAAGTATACTTTTGTTAGGTGGGGGCCAGATAGGCTTCTCTGAAGAGATACGTTTTCAGGGATCGTCTTCAATAAGGATGTGAGAGGCTCTGGCAGTGGCGTCTGGAGGGGGGCTGGAGCCCTAAATGGGCCCCCCAAAAAACCCCAGGGGTCAGCCATTCACAAATCTATTATTAGCCCCGAGAAGGGACCGGTCAGTGTCGGGGGGGGGGGGGCGGCCGAGTGACACAGAAGGTCCCGCCTTCTGGAGCCTGCAGCGCCTATGATAGACGTCCCACTGGTCCAATCCCGGGATCGCAGGATGTGTGACGTCCATCGCAGGCTCTGCAGGCTCCAGAAGGCGGGAATTACAATGCGGCCGCGTTGAGCACTATGAGATCCCCGCTTGGCGCTCGGGCGGGCGGATCTCCTCTACTTTCCTGTCCTCTCTTGTCTCTGCCTGCTGTCTACTGGGATGGGCGCTGCACACTACGACTGAGCTGCAGGAGGAGGTCACAGTCACCTGAAGTCTGATGGTCAGGTAGGTCAGTGTAATGGTCAGTGTGTGTCAGGTAGGTCAGTGTAATGGTCAGTGTGTGTCAGGTAGGTCAGTGTAATGGTCAGTGTGTGTCAGGTAGGTCAGTGTGCATCAGTGTAATGGTCATTGTTTGTCAGATAGGTCAGCGTGGGTCAGGTAGGTCAGTATGGGTCAGGTAGGTCAGTGTAATGGTCAGTGTGTGTCAGGTAGGTCAGTGTGCGTCAGTGTAATGGTCATTGTTTGTCAGGTAGGTCAGTGTGGGTCAGGTAGGTCAGTGTAATGGTCAGTGTGTGTCAGGTAGGTCAGTGTGCGTCAGGTAGGTCAGTGTGCGTCAGTGTAATGGTCATTGTTTGTCAGGTAGGTCAGTGTGGGTCAGGTAGGTCAGTATGGGTCAGGTAGGTCAGTGTAATGGTCAGTGTGTGTCAGGTAGGTCAGTGTGCGTCAGTGTAATGGTCAGTGTGCGTCAGGTAGGTCAGTGTGCGTCCGGTAGGTCAGTGTGCGTCAGTGTAATGGTCATTGTTTGTCAGGTAGGTCAGTGTGGGTCAGGTAGGTCAGTGTAATGGTCAGTGTGTGTCAGGTAGGTCAGTGTGCGTCAGTGTAATGGTCAGTGTGCGTCAGTGTAATGGTCAGTGTGCGTCAGTGTAATGGTCAGTGTGCGTCAGGTAGGTGAGTGTGTGTCAGGTAGGTGAGTGTGTGTCAGGTAGGTCAGTGTGCGTCAGTGTAATGGTCAGTGTGTGTCAGGTAGGTCAGTGTGCGTCAGGTAGGTCAGTGTAATGGTCGCATCAGCAGTTTGGTTGCCCTCAAAGGGCCGGTTGTATCTGCGCTCACACCAGTGGTGTAGCGTGGGTTGTCAGCGCTTGGGGTAATTTGCTCCGCCTTCTGGAGCCTGTGATGGACGTCCCACTGGTCCAATACTGCGCCGCGGGACGTGTGACATCCATCATAGGCACTGCAGGCTCCAGAAGGCGGGACTTACAAATACACATCACTCAGCGCTCGGGGCGGGTGGCTCCCCTCTCCTCAGGCTCCTCGGCTCTCCTACCCTGCAGGCTCCAGTCCTCGGCTCTCCTACCCTCCAGGCTCCAGTCCTCGGCTCTCCTACCCTCCAGGCTCCAGTCCTCGGCTCTCCTACCCTCCAGGCTCCAGTCCTCGGCTCTCCTACCCTCCAGGCTCCAGTCCTCGGCTCTCCTACCCTCCAGGCTCCAGTCCTCGGCTCTCCTACCCTCCAGGCTCCAGTCCTCGGCTCTCCTACCCTCCAGGCTCCAGTCCTCGGCTCTCCTACCCTCCAGGCTCCAGTCCTCGGCTCTCCTACCCTCCAGGCTCCAGTCCTCGGCTCTCCTACCCTCCAGGCTCCAGTCCTCGGCTCTCCTACCCTCCAGGCTCCAGTCCTCGGCTCTCCAACCCTCCAGGCTCCAGACTCCAGTCCTCGGCTCTCCTAACCCCCTACCCTCCAGACTCCAGTGCTCGGCTCTCCTACCCTCCAGGCTCCTCCTCTGACGCCGGAATGACTGACTGCAGTGCCTGCTGTGACACCGCTGAGGAAAGTCAGAGACAGTGTAATGTGTATGTATATAGGTCAGTATACGTCAGGTCACTACCGTCAGTGTAGGTAGGTCAGTGTAAGTAGGTCAGTGTATGTCAGGTAGGTCAGGTCACTACCGTCAATGTAGGTAGGTCAGTGTAGGTAGGTCAGGGCACTGCCGTCAATGTAGGTAGGTTAGTGTAGGTAGGTCAGTGTAGGTAGGTTAGGTAGGTCACAGGCCAGCCCAAAAAATCCTGCGCGAGTCACATAACCCCCCTCCCCCCACTGCTTTCTGGCCTTGGACTTCGGGCTGAAGCCCCTAGTCTTTTTCCACCTACCTCCGCCCCAGTATATATATATTTTGGAATATCTATATATATATATATATATATATATATATATATATATAAACCAAAATATATCTAGAAAAAAATCAAAAAGGTTTAAAAAAACAAACCCTGCTGGGTATTGATCCCAAGTGCCCGGTGCTGCCACAAGTATTAGTGTGACTGTGACGTGTAGCTCCCATTATCTGACATATTATAAAATATCCTTCTGGGTAGTGACTCCGAATCCCCGGTGCTGCAAGAAACCTCATTGTGCAAATATATAAAGTACAGAAAATTTCATAAAACAATTCATGAAATACAATAATTCTGAGATCGCCCCCTACTGGGTAGTGACTCCGAATTCCCAGTGCTGCAAGAACACACAACCCCCCTGCCACACTGCCCCTAAAATCACAGCCCCCCCTGTCACAGTGCCCCTAAAATTTCAGCCCCCCTGTCACAGTGCTTCTAAAATCAAAGCCCCTGCAACACTGCCCCTAAAATCACAGCCCCCCCTGTCACAGTGCCCCTAAAATCAACACATTATCATAGTGTGCTTAAAATCACAGCCCCCCCCATCATGGTGCTCCCTAAAATCACAGCCCCCCATCAAAATGCCCCTAAAATCACAGCCCCCCCCCCGTCACAGTGCCCCTAAAATCACAGCCCCCCATCACAGTGCCCCTTAAAATCACAGCCTCCCGTCACAGTGCCCCTAAAATCACAGACCCCCGTCACAGTGCCCCTAAAATCACAGACCCCCGTCACAGTGCCCCTAAAATCACAGCCCCCGTCACAGTGCCCCTAAAATCACAGACCCCCGTCACAGTGCCCCTAAAATCACAGACCCCCGTCACAGTGCCCCAAAAATCACAGCCCCCCGTCACAGTGCCCCTAAAATCACAGCCCCCCGTCATAGTGCCCCAAAAATCACAGCCCCCCCGTCACAGTGCCCCAAAAATCACAGCCCCCCGTCACAGTGCCCCTAAAATCACAGCCCCCCCATCACAGTGCCCCTAAAATCACAGCCCCCCCGTCACAGTGTCCTTAAAATCACAGCCTCCCTGTCACAGTGCTCCTAAAATCACAGCCCCCTTGTCTGTCACAGTGCCCCTAAAAATCACAGTGCCCCTAAAATCACCACCCTTCCTGTCACAGTGCCCCTAAAAATCACAGCCCCCCTGTCAAAGTGCACCTAAAATTAAAGCCCCCCCTGTAATCACAGCCCCCTGTCAGAGTGCCCCAAAAATCACAGCCCCCCATCACAGTGCCCCTAAAATCACAGCCCCCCCGTCTGTCACAGTGCCCCTAAAAATCACAGTGCCTCTAAAAATCACAGTGCCCCCAAAATCACAGTGCCTTGTCACAATGCCCCTTAAAATTACAGCCCCCCTAAAATCACAGTGCCCCTAAAATCACACCCCCCTTATCACATTGCCCCTAAAACCACAGAGACAGACTCTGTGAATATCCAGTCCGCAGAGCGGAGGGGTGACTCCATGCGTGTAGGGGGCGTGTCTGTATATTACTTTTCATCTTGACCCCCCCTCCCCCCAGTCCCATATAATCAGAATAGTCACCCCTCTGAAAAGCGATTCCATGTTCAGATCACTTTTCAGAGGTGTTTGCCGGGCAGTGAGGAGGCGACATGTCACTTCCTCACCGCCTATTTTAAACCTACTAAAGGCGTCATTACCGCCCCCGCCGCAACCACGCGCATCGCGAGCCTTACCGCCGCCACACCACGAGTCCCCCTCCCCCCCCCCCCCCAACCTCATGTGTCACAGAGCCCGGGGATATTAATGACAATAAGAAGACAAGTAATAACAATGATAATATTATAGAATTAATAATGTTACTAATCATAGAATTAATAAAGATAATCATATAATAAATAATAAAAGATAATGTTATAACGATGATAATAATATAAATAATGATGACCATAATATTTATAAATAATAAAAGATAATATTATAACGATGATAATTTAAATAATGACGATAAAATAATTAATAACGACGACAATATTTGAAAAATAACGACGATAATATAATAACGTTGACAATAATATAAATAATGACAATGATAATTAATAAGGACAATAATATTATAAATAATAATAGATAATATAAATTCCGATGATGATAATAAAATAATTAATAACGACGATAATATTATAAATAATAAGGATTACGGATGAAACATAAATAATAATGATGATGATATCAATAATAATACAAATAATGATAGAAAATATGAAAATATTATTATTATCGTCATCTCTGTAATGATGATTATTAATAACAAAATATCCAAATCTCATTTTTTTTTTTTTTTTAAGTATAAAAATAATAATAAATGAATGATCCTCATTTTAAAAATAAGATGAATATTTCTGACGATGATTTGGAATAATTGTAGAAGAAAAAACAATATATTGATGATTATAAAATTAATAATAATAGACAATATTACCATGGTAACGGATAAAATGAAAGCCCCTCCCCTCTGAAGAATCGGCTCCGCGCGGCCTCCCCGCGTCTCCCCTCCGCCGGCCACCCGGGGGCGCCGCTCCCCCCCTCCCCCACCGGGATCCTTTGTCTCTCCTCACCCGTCACTTCCGGTACCGGGCGGAGCTTTATGCTAATTAGCGGAAGGACTGTCTAGTGATCGCACAGTATGGGAAGTGCTGCCTCTAGTGGCGCCGGAGATCAGTGCAGTCCCTGAAATGTCACCAGAGAATTCTACTGACTGACTACAGAGAGAGACATTTCATTCTACTAATATTATTATTATTATTATTATTATGTGTATTCATATTTACAATGATAATTAATATTATAAAAAATTATTACAAATAATAATATCATTATTAATATTATATTAAAATAAATAATAACATTTTATCGTATTATTATTATACAAATTAAAAAATATAGTATCATGTTTGAACAATAATTAATAAAAAATATATAATAATAAAACTACTAATAATAAATGATGATCTGATTTGATAATACAAAAATATAAATATATATATATATATATATTTCTATCTGACCCATATAATGATCTTGGTCTGTAATCGATTTTAATTGCCCCCCCCCCCATGATAATTATTATTATTGTAAATATTATTATAAATAATAATATCATTAATAATATTATATTAAAATAAAATAAAACATATTTTATTGTATTATTATTATTATACGAATAAAAAATATAGTATCGTGTTTGAACAATAATTAATACAAAATATATAATAATAAAACTAATAATAATAAATGATGATCTGATTTGATAATACAAATATATATATATATATATATATATATATATATATATATATATGTATATATATATATATTTCTATCTGACCCATATAATGATCTTGGTCTGTAATCAATTTTAATTCCCCCCCCCCCATGATAATTATTATTATTGTAAATATTATTATAAATAATAATATCATTAATAATATTATATTAAAATAAAATAAAACATATTTTATTGTATTATTATTATTATACAAATAAAAAAATATAGTATCGAGTTTGAACAATAATTAATAAAAATATATAATAATAAAACTAAGAGTAATGAATTATGATCCGTAAAAAGCCTGAATTCACAAAGATCTCAAATAAGGACGTGGCCCCTTTAAGACAAATCGTCAGTTATAACTGACTGAAGCACAGAGAAAAACAAACATTCTGTCACCATGGTAACATGACCTGCTGTGATGTCACAGCCTCAGCTGATAAATAGCAGTGCAGGGGGAGGAGCTGTCACTTGACATTAGGTCTTGACAGCAGAAGCATCTCTCTTGCAGAGCTCCTGACTGATTTATTCGCATTTCATCACATTATCTCCAGTGATTGGAATTGAGAGTCGATTGATTGATTGGCATTAATTGTCTGATCGTCTATTACTAGTAATTGACATTTCCTGTCAGTTATTTTCTACAAGCAAAAATGAGGAACAGAATCCTCGTCTTTTTTTTTGTTCTGTTGGTTCGTTTGCAACTACACAGAAAAAATATCGTCATACATTCCCCAGAGGTCCACCACATGGATCAGGAGGGGCCCTCACATGTCATCGGAGGGCCCCCAGTCGAGGGGATTGTGGAAACAACACCGCAGCCAGCGGAGATTCCGCTGATTTTTAGAATCCTTTACCCATGGGCTGTACCTAGAGCCGTCGTCAGAAGGGCCCCAGAGACCAGCATGAAGGAGGAGGGGCCCAGAACCGTCATCGGGGGGTCCCCAGAGTCCCGCTGCCGCATGAAGGAGGAGGGGCCCAGAACCGTCATCGGGGGGTCCCCAGAGTCCCGCTGCCGCATGAAGGAGGAGGGGCCCAGAACCGTCATCGGGGGGTCCCCAGAGTCCCGCTGCCGCATGGAGGAGGAGGACATGAGGGGGATGGAGCAGCCAGTGGAGGAAACAGTGAGAGGAATGGAAAATGACCGCCCAGAACCCATCAGCTGGATTTCATTCCTGACCCGTCCTCCATTCTGGTTTAGTTTGGCGCTCCTGATCTGCGTTCTCATTCTGAATTACGTCCAGTGCCAAAATTACCTGGCCAGAACATTAGGATACTACTTTATGTTCCTGCAGCTGAGCGGATCAATTTATCTACTGATCGATCTCTGGAACAGCATGGGGCCAGCCTTTGAGAACCCAGTCCAAGAACCCATCAGCCGGTCTTCATTCCTGACCCGCACTCCATTCTGGTTTAGCTGGGCAGTCCTGATATGTGTTCCGATTCTGAAGTACATCCTGCGCCGAAATTACCTGACCAGAATATTAGCACGCTATTTGGCGTTCGTGCAGCTGAGTGCATACATTTATCTACTGATCGATAACTGGAACAGCAATGGAATATTTTTTGAGAACTTAATCTTAGAACGCATCAACTGGTTTTCATTCCCGGCCCGCAACCCATTCTGGTTTAGCTGGGCAGTCCTGATATGTGTTCAGATTCTGAAGTACGTCCTGCGCCGAAATGACCAGGCCAGAGTATTAGGACGCTATTTGACCTTCCTGCAGCTGAGTGCATTAAGTTATCTACTGATCGATATCTGGAGCAGCAGGGGGACATCCTATGAGAACCTAATCCAAGAACTCATCAACTGGTTTTCATTCACATCCTATGAGAACCTAATCCAAGAACTCGACAGCTGGTTTGTATTCCTGACCAGCACTCCATTCGTGTACGTCCTGCACGAAAATCACCTGGCCATAATATTAGGACGCTATTTGATGTTCCTGCATCTGTGTGGGTTCATTTATCTAGTGATCGAAATCTGTAACAACAGGGGGACATCCTTTGGGAACCTAATCATAGAACTCAGCTTGGTTTCATTCCTGACCCGCACTCCATTCGGGTTTAGTTGGGCAATCCTGATATGTATTCCGATTCTGAAGTACATCCTGCGCCGAAATGACCAGACCAGACTATTAGGACGCTATTTGACGTTCCTGCAGCTGAATGCACTCATTTATCTACTGATCGATATCTGGAGCAGCAGGGGGACATCCTATGAGAACCTAATCCAAGGACTCAACAGCTGGTTTTCTATCACATCCTATGAGAACCTAATCCAAGAACCCATCAGCTGGTTTTCATTCACATCCTTTGAGAACCTAATCCAAGAACCCATCAGATGGTTTTTATTCCTGGCCCGTCCTCCATTCTGGTTTAGTTTGGTGCTCCTGATCTGTGTTCTCATTCTGAAGTACGTCCTGCACCAAAATCGCCTGCCCATAATATTAGGACGCTATTTGATGCTCATGCATCTGTGTAGGTTCATTTATCTAGCGATCGGTATCTGGAACAAGAGGGGGACATCCTTTGAGAACTTAGAACCCATCAACTGGTTTTCATTTCCGACCCGCACTCCATTCTGGTTTAGCTGGGCAGTCCTGATATGTGTTCCGATTCTGAAGTACATCCTGTGCCTAAATTACGAGGCCAGAACCTTAGCACGCTATTTGACGTTTGTGCAGCTGAATGCATTACTTTATCTACTGATCGATATCTGGAACAGCAGAGGAACATTCTATGAGAACTTAATCTCAGAACCCATCAACTGGTTTTCATTCCTGACCCGCATTCCATTCTGGTTTAGCTGGGCAGTCCTTATATGTGTTCCGATTCTGAAGTACGTCCTGCGCCAAAATTACCGGGCCAGAGTATTAGGACGCTATTTGACGTTCGTGCAGCTGAATGTATTAATTTATCTACTGATGGATATCTGGACCAGCAGGGGGACATCCTATGAGAACCTAATCCAAGAACTCATCAGCTGTTTTTCATTCCTGACCCGCACTCCAATCGTGTACGTCCTGCACCAAAATCACCTGTCCAGAATATTAGGACGCTATTTGATGATCCTGCATCTGGGTGAGTTCATTTATCTAGTGATCGGTATCTGGAACAACAGGGGGACATCCTTTGAGAATCTAATCCTAGAACTCCTCAGCTTGGTTTCATTCCTGACCCGCACACCATCGTGGTTTAACTGGCTAGGTCTGATCTGTGTTTTCATTCTGAAGCGCATCCTGCACCAAAATGACCTGGCCACACTATTAGGACACCATTTGACGTTCCTGCAGCTGTACGGATTCATTTATCTACTGATCGATGTCTGGAACAGCAGGGGGACATTCTTTGAGAACTTAATCTCAGAACCCATCAACTGGTTTTCATTCCCGACTCGCACTCCATTCTGGTTTAGCTGGGCACTCCTGATATGTGTTCCGATTCTGAAGTACGTCCTGCGCCGAAATTACCGGGCCAGAGTATTAGGACGCTATTTGACGTTCCTGCAGCTGAGTGCATTAATTCATCTACTGATCGATATCTGGAGCAGCAGGGGGACATCCTATGAGAACCTAATCCAAGAACTCATCAGCTGGTTTTCATTCACATCCTATGAGAACCTAATCCAAGAACTCAACAGCTGGTTTTTATTCCTGACCCGCCCTCCATTTGTGTTTAGTTTGGTGCTCCTGATCTGTGTTCTCATTCTGAAGTACGTCCTGCACCAAAATCGCCTGGCCAGAGTATTAGGACGCTCTTTGATGTTCCTGCATCTGTGTGGGTTCATTTATCTAGTGATCGGTATCTGGAACAACAGGGGGACATCCTTTGAGAACCTAATCCTAGAACAACTCATCAGCTTGGTTTCATTCCTGACCCATCCTCCATTCTGGTTTAGCTGGGCACTCCTGATCTGTGTTCTGATGCTGAAGTACGTCCTGCGCCAAAATTACCTGGCCAGAATATTAGGACACTATTTGACGTTCCTGCAGCTCAGCGGATCAATTTATCTACTGATCGATATCTGGAACAGATGGGGACCAGGCTTCGAGGACAGAATCCTAGAACACATCCACTGGTTTTTACTTCTGACCTTCACTCTATCCTTGCATAGCTTGACACTCCTGATATGCCTTCCGATTATGAGCCACGTCCTGAGCGAAGATGACCAGGACAGAGCATTAGAACGCTGGGCGATATTCCTGCAGATGTGTGGATTAATTTATCCACTGATCTATATCTGGAACAGACGGGGGTTCATGGGCTTGATTTCACCCCTGACCCGTCCTGCATTCTTGCTTAGTTTGGCAGTCCTGATATGTTTTCTGATTTTGAAGCACATCCTGCGCCAAAATTACCTGGCCACAATATTAGCACACTATTTGATGTTGCCGGAGCTGTGTGCATTCATTTATCTACTGATCAATATCTGGAACAGCATGGGGACATCCTTTGAGAATGTAATCCTAGAACTCATCAGCTGGATTTCATTCCTGCCCCGCACTCCATTCTGGTTTAGCTGGGCACTCCTGATCTGTGTTCTCATTCTGAAGTACGTCCTGCGCCAAAATTACCGGGCCAGAACATTAGGACGCTGTTTGATGTTCCTGGAGCTGTGTGCATTCATTTATCAACTGATCAATATCTGGAATATATTCTTTCAGGACCTAATCCCAGAACAAATCAGCTGGATTCCATTCCTGGCTTCCATTCCATCAGGGTTT
Source organism: Rana kukunoris (assembly GCA_029574335.1). NCBI lineage: Eukaryota > Metazoa > Chordata > Amphibia > Anura > Ranidae > Rana > Rana kukunoris. Next base: position 11,889 of record JAJQKJ010001998.1, on the reverse strand, counting down.
AGACGCCCAGTCCTGACGTGTATTCTCATGCTGAAGCACATCCTGAGCCGAAATAACCTGGTAACAATATTAGGACTCTATTTGATTTTCTTGGAGCTGAGGCAATTAATTTATCCACTGATCAATATCTGGAACAGCAGGGGGACATCCTTCGAGAACCTAACACTAGAACCCATCAGCGTCCTGCACCAAAATTACCTGCACATACTAGTAGAGTATTATTTCCAGACCAGGCGGCTGCGTGGATTCATTTATCGACTGTTCTATGCCTGGAACAGACTGTGGCCAGCCTTCGTAAGCATAATCCTGTTCCTGCTAATAAATTCTGGTGATTGGTACCAATGGGTGGTCACCGGGCTCTGGTCAGTCTGGTCCAAGGGGTGTGTGGCATTAGAGAACACAGTCCAACCCGTACTTATAAATATTGTTACTGAGCACCGGTCAGAATGCTTTCTGGGGCTTATCACCGTGCTGGTGGTACTGCTCCTAATATATTTCAAGCCGTTCTACCGACTGTTCCGACCAACAAGTAGCAACATCACCCCACCAACAAGTGTCGCCAATCTACCAGCAAGTGAAAATGCAGAGAGCGCCATGGAGGAGGCACATCCTTGGAGTGATGAGATCCTTCCAACCACCCCAGCAATGGATTCCGGCCTCAGGTCAAGAGGGAGCACAGTTATTGTCCATCCCAGCGGCGCACTTCATAGGAAAAATGTGAACAGAACTATGGAAGAGACTGACGTTCCCCTTCCCAGCGTCACACCTCCTCAAGCTTTCCTTTGGGCTAGCCTAAGCCAGCATATAGATAAGCTTGAATCAGAAATGGTGATCGGGCACAGGGATATATTCCCACAAAAGAGTGACATCATCCCACAGAGTGATGTCATCATTCCACCAACAAGAAAAAATGCAGTGAGCGCCATGGAGGAGACCCATCCAACCACCCCAGAAATGGATTCCGGTCTTAGTCCACAATGGAGAACAGTTCTTGTCCATCCCAGCGGCGCACGTCGTAGGAATAATGTGGACAGCTCTATGGAAGAGACTGACGTTCCCGTTCCCAGCGTCACACCTCCTCGAGTTTCCCTTCGTGCTAAGCTAAGCCAGCGTATAGGGAAGCTCAAATCAAAAATGGTGATCGGAAAGAGGAATATCTTCCCACGAAAGAGTGACATCACCGCACCCAGTGATGTCATCATTCCACCAACAAGCAAAAATTCAACGAGCGCCATGGAGGAGACTGACGTTTCCGTTCCCAGCGTCACACCTCCTCGGGATCACAGCAACATCACCCCACAGAATGGTGGTCTCCTCTCATTACCGAGTTCCCTTATGTCACCAGTGACTGATGACATCAATATGCTATTGGATTCCAGCATTAGTCAACAAAGGGCAACACTGGCTGTTGTTCCCAATGTGGAAACTCGTAATAATCAGACCCGTCTTCACCTACGGAAATTATTCCAGCTAGTGAAGAAGCGCAAACCAACCAAGGAGGACCGCCAAGAGTCTTAAAGTCTTTACTTTTCATAGCGCTCCAGCGCTATGGTGTCCCTGAGCCACTGCCAGCTTTGGCCAGGTGGCTTCCAGGTACCAATCTCCGCCCAATTTAATCGGCCGGACCAACATGACGTCACTCCCGCGCTGGCGTGGGAGTTCAGATATCTCGGCATTGCCGGAGTTCTGTGTTAAGCTGCGTGGGCGCAGTTATTTAGTTATTAAATTATATGCAGTGTTATTATAGTGTGTTATTGTAGTGCAGTGTTATAATAGTGTCTTATAAAGAGCAGAGGGGGTACAGAGGTGGGGGTAGAAGAGCAGTAGGTACAGAGGTGGGGGCAGAAGAACAGGGGGTACAGAGCCTTTCAAACGCATAAAATACTTTCATTATTCAGATGTCCCAGAATTCAACTTCGTCAACGATCGATGGTGACATTTGCTGAACACCATCAAGGAATCGGGATCAGCCCGGGTTCAGTCTAAAACAAAAACCCGGGTCCTATATTTCAAATGAAACACAATAGTGGTAAAACCAAACAGACAAAAATGCTAATCTTACCAAGATTGTAAGTGACATAGGAGGACACTCACCTGGAGAAATCCGCTGCAGTGGCCCGCTTGTGCTGGTTGGGGGGCCAGTGCATAAGGGGCCACTGCAGCGGATTTCTCCAGGTCAACCCCTGAGTCTCCTATGTCACTTACAAGTTTGGTAAGATTGGCAGCGACTTTGTCTGTTTGGCTTTACCATTATTTTGTTTCATTTGAAATATTTGACCCAGGTTTTTGTTTTGGTCATAGTGTTTTGTTTTTGAAAGAGTATGTTTATGAGGCCTGTGTTGGACCAGCTATAAGAGGAGGTGGGAGGCCGGTATGTTTATGAGGCGAGTGTTCGACCGGCTATGAGGGGAGGGTTCATACCGGTATGTTTTTTGAGGTGTATGTTGGACCGGCTTTGAGGAGAGGTTGGAGGCCGGTACCTTTTTGAGGCGTGTTTTGGACTGGCTATAATGGGAGGTTGTAGGCTGGTATGTTTTTGAGATGTTTGTTGGACCGGCTATAAGGAGAGGTTGGAGGCCGGGATCTTTTTGAGACATGTGTTGGACCAGCTATGAGGAGAGGTTGGAGGCCGGTATGTTTTTGAGGCATGTTTTGGACTTGCTATGATGAGAGGTTGGAGGCCGGTATCTTTTTGAGACGTGTGTTGGACCAGCTACGAGGAGAGGTTGGAGGCTGGTATGTTTTTAAGGTGTGTGTTGGACCGGCTATGGGGAGGTTGGAGGCCGGTATGGGAGGAGTCTTTCCAGTTTTCTTTGCTGGAGAAATGAGAACTCTTCCCACCAGTGAGGTCCTTCATGGAGAAGTCCAAGGCCTCACTCACACGGGGTGTATGAATCTGTACCCTGTGTGGGGGCTGCACTTACCCCAAAAAGGACATCCATGTGGGTGCAGTTGCGCGGACGCACCCTGGGTGCGTTCGGGGCCGTGCACCGGCACCCACACAGATATCACATTGGGAACAGCCGCTGCACCCCAGATGACAGCAATGGGACTTCCTAAATGGGATGCTGGGAACACCTGTTCATCCCCATTCCGGTGAACACGGCCCTCCCATGGGGTACGGATTTATACCCCCGTGTGAATGAGGCCTAAGGGTTAATGGAATATTTACCTCCATTGTGTTGCCAATTTGGGGACCACTGTACCCCTCTTTATTGTTATTTGGGGTGTTTTATTATAGGAGTGTTATAGATTGTAGATTAGGAGAAGTTTGGATTTCTTCTGGAGGAGTTTTGAATGGACATAACTGATGTACCCCGCTCAGCGGGGGCGGGCCTTCAAGAACAGAGGCCTCATATGGGCAGCACAGAGGCTTAGTGGTGAGCCTTGCAGCACTGGGATCCTTGGCTCAAATCCTGACCAGGACACTATCTGCATGGAGTTTGCATGTTCTCCCTGTGCTTGCGTGGGTTTCCTCCGGGTTCTCCGGTTTCCTCCCACCCAATTAAAGACATGCTACTCTCTCTCTTTTCTTTGTCTTTCTTTTCTTCCTTCCCTCTCTCTCTCTCTCTTTCTTTCCATCATCTCTGATTTCTATTGGACATCACTAATGTACCCCCCTCAGCGGGGCGGACCTTTTAGAACTGAGGCCGTATATGGGCAGCACAGAGGCTTAGTGGTTAGCACTTCTGCCTTGCAGCACTGGGGTCCTTGGTTCAAATCCTGACCAGGACACTATCTGCATGGAGTTTGCATGTTCTCCCTGTGCTTGCGTGGGTTTCCTCCGGGTTCTCCGGTTTCCTCCCACACTAAAGACATGCTACTTTTTGCGTTGGTGGTGCAGTGGTGAGCACAGCTGCTTTCTAAGCAGATGACCCGGGTTCGATTCCCGGCCAACGCAGTCGCCAAGATGGCCTCCTCACCTTCTAAGTGTATTGAGTCCCCGGGGGGGGGGGGGGAGTGTTATACAGATTAAGTGTTGAGTATATATGAGAAAGGAAAGAGATTTGTGGGACTTTATATGAAGCTCACTACTAAATGAGACCAACAAATGATCAGAATAATTGTATCATTACAAAGGGCGTACATACATACATACATACATGCATGCTTAGAAACTTTTGTCTGCTGGAAACCTGTCCGCTAGGCCGTACACACGATCGGACATGTCCGCAGAAACTGGTCTGCGGACATGCCTCCTCGTGTGTATGCGGCCTTATATACGAGATCCGGGGGTCAGAAATACGTCACGTCTCATATTTACACTAGAGTGCAATAACAAATTGTTATTTAAAGGTTTTTCCCGGGGGGGGGGGATTTTTTGGGGGGGTGGTATTTCTTGGGGGAGGTATTTCTGGGGGAGGTATTTTTCAGAGGGAGGTATATCTGGGAGGAGGTATTTCACAGGGGAGGTATTTCTGGGGGGGGGGGGAGACACCTCAGATACAGAATACAGATCACTAGACAACACCCCCTAAATACACCGGTATCATGCGGGGGCCAGAGAGAGGATGGCTTACACATCTCCAGGATCGGGGGGAGGAGTCATCTTCAGGGATGATATAGAGGAGGCGGGAACTTTCTTCTTCAGAGGAGCTCCGCCCATCGATGGATCCGAGTCCCCAGAACAGTCACAAGGACGCCGGTACAACGCTCACTGCGCTCCCAACTGACCTGACAGTCAATGTCCAGGGTCATCACATGTGCATTACCATGGCAACCGCAGGTCAGGCAGAGCCTAAGATTGCGGCTTTTTTGTAAAAGGAGAGGAGGGGTCAGTTCTGCTTTCATTCTGAACTCCAGGAAAGAATGAAATGTAAACAGAGAGCTCCCCTCCCTCCAACTCCTCCCTTCTACCCGACTCCTCCTCCTTTCTATCCCAGACTCCTCCCCTCCATCCCTGACTCCTCCCCTCATCTCACTCACTGCTCATTTCCTGCCCTGATTCATGGAGTAAACAGAAGAGGGGAGGATGGTCATGTGACCACAGGCAGTGATGAGGACACCTGAGAGAGGACCCCAGGAAGTAAACAGAAGAGGAGAGGATGGTCATGTGACCACAGGCAGCGATGAGGACACCTGAGAGAGGACCCCAGGAAGTAAACAGAAGAGGAGAGGATGGTCATGTGACCACAGGCAGTGATGAGGACACCTGAGAGAGGACCCCAGGAAGTAAACAGAAGAGGGGAGGGTGGTCATGTGACAACAGGCAGCGATGAGGACACCTGAGAGAGGACCCCAGGAAGTAAACAGTAGAGGAGAGGATGGTCATGTGACCACAGGCAGCGATAAGGACACCTGAGAGAGGACCCCAGGAAGTAAACAGAAGAGGGGAGGATGGTCATGTGACCACAGGCAGCGATGAGGACACCTGAGAGAGGTCATGTGACTGCGGCTTTAGGTTTTTATATTTCATACGCTCAAATGAATGCAATGAGCATGTCAAGTATAAAAAGAGAAAGAGGCCTCCACATGGCATTGATCAAAATGAGCAAAATGGGATTCATTAACCACTTGTCCGCCGAGGATGTCTTATTGACCCCGCCTCTCTCCATAAAGAGGACCTGTCACTATGGATTCCTATTACCTCAGGAGAGCAGACTCAGCCCCGAACTAAGAGAGGCACTAGAGCGGGAAAGAGACACAAAAAGAAAGAGAGAAGATGTGGGGAGAACGTCGTAAACATTAGCGGGTGTACCATGTCTGCAGAAGAACTGGCAGTCTTGGATAAGGGCCTAAAATACGCCCCAATGAAAAATCTGAATAAATTTGAAACCTATATAGGCATCCGGAAATATATAAGAAAGTTGAACATCAAAAAATATTTCCTTAGTAATCCCACCAAAATCACACTCCCTACGAGTAGGGATCCCACACTCCCCATACACAGCGACCTGAGGAATCAGTCCCTATTCAACCCTCAAGTTACAAATAATCAACATATAGATGTCTTCAAGAAATTAGTACTGAATGATCTAGATTCGTTGAGACTTAAACCCAAGTCGGATCCCGGCTATATGAAAAAGGGAATTAAACTTCTCACCCAGAGAAAAGATATTGTGATCCGTCCAGCGGATAAAGGGGGGGCAGTGGTGGTCCAGTCCAAACAACAATACAAAGACGAATTGGACAGACAATTACAAGACACAGACACCTACTGTAAATTGCTTGGAAATCCACTTTTGAAATATAAGAAGGAAGTGCAAAGAGTCATCTGTCTGGGAACAAAGAAGGGGATCCTAAATAAAAAGGAGGCAAGATACCTGATCCCCGAATCATGCAGGGTACCGGTAATCTACACCATCCCCAAAATACACAAGTCAAAAGAGAATCCTCCAGGTAGACCAATTGTCAACGGAATAGACTCATTGACTTCAAGATTGGGTCAATATATAGACCACTTCATGCAACCAGCGGTTCAAAAAACCAACGCTTTCCTAAAAGATACAAAACATATCTTACAGCTATTGGACTCAATACCAGTGATGGAAGGCAGAACAATGCTTGCGACTGCAGATGTGTCATCGTTATATACGATTGTTAAACACCATGACGCATGTCATGCCACCAAATGGTTATTGAGAAATTTTAGTGACCTCATATGCTCGCAACGGAAATACCTCATTAAGTGCCTGGATATATGCTTGAAGTACAATTATTTCTGGTACGACCAAGCATATTACAAACAAACCATTGGCATCGCGATGGGAGCTAAATTTGCCCCTAGCGTAGCCAATGCATTTATGGCAAGGTGGGAGGAGTCAGCGGTATATGAAGATATGCCTGCGGAGCTCACTCTATATAAGAGGTACATTGATGACCTCATTATCATTTGGAATGGAAGTAAGGAATCACTTGAAAACTTCCTGAACAAACTGAACACCAATGAGCAAAATATCAAACTGGTCTGGAAGATCGATGAGAAATCTGTCGATTTTCTTGATCTAAATATCAGTATAGAAGGGGATAAGATCACTACGAAAACCTTCTTCAAAAATGTGGATACTAATAGTTACATATCCACCGATAGCTGTCACCATAAACCTTGGCTATTCAATATCCCAAGGGGCCAACTGGTCAGAATGAAGAGGAATTGCACGAAGGTAGATGACTATATGAATCAAGCCCAATTGATTGGGTCACGGTTCACCAGCAAGGGATATGATGAACTATCCATTTCCAAGCAAATCAAAGAGGTGGGCGCACTAGAGAGATCTAAAATGTTACTACCAAAGGCTCCAATACAAAGAGAACAAAAAGCTCCCGCTCTGATCTTGAATTATAATTCTCAGCACAAGGATGTGGAAAAGATCATTAAGAAATACTGGTATATCCTACAGAGCGACAAAGATCTGTGCCAAATACTCCCGGAGAAACCACAGATTTTGTACAAAAAGGCGCCTACATTTAAAGATCTAGTGGTCAAGTCTGTTGTGGACCCCCCACCGAAACCCCCTTTTGTATTTTTCACAGGAAAAGGTTTTTTTTCCTTGCAGAGGCTGTTTTGCATGTGAAAAAACAAAAAAACCCCAAAAGAAACGGACGCAATTTATAGCCACCAATACAGGAGAGACCTTTGATATTAAGGAATGTATTGGATGCTATACCGAGGGGGTGGTCTATGTCCTGCAGTGTAGCTGTAATCTACAGTACATTGGTAGAACAAAGAGAGCCCTGAAAGTCCGGGTAAAGGAACACGTGAAAAATATCATTAAAGGATCCTCCAAACACAATGTGTCAAGACATTTTAAGAAAGTACACAATAAAGACCCCACTTGTTTGGAGTTTTGGGGTATTGATAAATACACAAAAAATTGGAGGGGAAGCCATAAAATAAGGACTATAAGTCAAAAAGAGTCACAATGGATCCATAAGATGAAAACTCTAGTTCCTGGAGGGATGAATGTGGACTTCGATCTCAATTGTTTTTTAAATAATTTTTAGAATTTTTAATAATTTTTTGAGTTGTTCTTATCTAAGGGAAATATTTCGGCTATGTGCAATGTAATGGTTTGTGCTGTCCCCCTTGCTCATAGGAGGAAGAGGTAATCGACCATTGTAAATCGCATATTCTGTCTTTCTTGTTCTTTTCGGAAAAAGTGTTCTGAAATATTAATTGTTTCATGTGAACACGACACTCAGATGCCCGATCACCCAGTATTTTTCTGATTAAAAAAGGCACTATACCCATGATCTGGACAATTTGTGGCAATACCCAAATATAAACACTAGATGGCGAGGCACCAATACATGGAATAATATGAGAAACATATAGGCTAATCAACCCTTTTGTATGTTGGGCTGTGTCCCAAAATTACTAAATACACATAACAATAAGTCCCGCTGCAAGAAGTCCATAGACATGTTCAATTTATTTTGAAATGAGATCTGCTACAGCATATTGTTCCTGAATGCGGCGGGCTACAGAAAAATGGCCGATGTAAACCTTCCGGTTTTGCAGAAATATGATGTGGCTGTATACTAATTTTCTGTAAAAGGTTTTTTAATATTTTAATATCCTATAATGCATAGCATATACAGCAAGGCCACTACTGAAAGTGACGCTGAAAAAAGTTTTTTACTGCGTAATCTATGCGCAATTAAAAACAGCTCAAGTACACTGTCCTTATATGCGGCGGGCTACGAAAAAATGGCCGATACGAAACTTCCGGTTTGCGTATAAATACGATATACCCGTCTACAACCAATAGCATTCCCCAGATGAAGACACGTGACCCTGTGTCGTAACGCGTAGGGAAGGGAAGGACGGGCAGATGAGTGACGTGCTGCAAGCGCTACGATCCCGCTGTTTGATGCCAATTTTATCTTTTTTTGTTGTAAGTACATTTTTTTATTAAAACTCCCTGGTTATCAAGTTAACGCACTATTGGAGGCTTCCTTTGTCTTTTCCCGGATTCTCCTTATCTGTGTCCTGTGAATATACCTGAGTACTTAGACATCCATCGTTCCATTGACCTGTGGGGATCCACAAACAACATCACTGGGGGAGATTGCCTATACCAAGGATATCCTACATGCTGGTTATGTCTGGCTGGAGGTGAGAGTTCTGTGAGACTAGACGTGCCGTGTGGTGGGGCTCTTTCCTTTCCTCACCTTTCTGCAACTAGTGGACATCCCTCCTTCACACTGTTCACATTAAGGACTTTAGTGCACTTAATTTGGACATAGCACCCTTGTTGGACTGTTGTGTTGTTTTTTCTTTTTTGCTTTGTCACAGATACCACTGATTTAGCACACTTTGTGTACTGTGTGCTTACCGATTATTATACATCCTAAGTTATGCTTTACCACTTGCGCTAGCACTACTATTTTTATTCACTTATTACAAATGCTGTGTATGCATTTTTTGTGTTTGCTGCAGACTGTTATTGTTTAGAGATTTTTTTAGTAGCGCAGAAGTTCCACTTGCTATTACAGGGGATGTTTACATTCCTTGTAATAGGAATAAAAGTGATTAAAAAAAAAAGTGTAAAAATAAAAAAATTAAGTAAAATAAATTTTTTTTTTTTTTTTAAACGCCCCTGTCTCCGGTAGCTCATGCTCAGAAACGAACACACATGTAAGTCCCGCCCACATATGTAAACGCCGTTCAAACCCCACATGTGAGGTATCGCCGCGTGCGTTAGAGCGCGTGCAACAATTCTAGCACTAGACCTCCTCAGTGACTCTAAAATAGTAACCTGTAAAAATTCAAGAGTCCCCTATGGAGTTCTTTTAAACACCAAAGTTTGGCGCCATTCCATGAGTGTGCGCATTAAGCGTGACGTGTTAGGTATCTATTTACTCGGCGTAACATCATCTTTCACCTTATATTATATTTTTTTAAATTCATGAAACCATTTCCCCCCCAATAAAAAAATTGATTGTGCAAATACCGTGCAAGAAAAAAAGTTGCAATGACCGCCATTTTATTCCCTAGGGTGTCTGCTAAAAATATGTTTGGGGGGTTCTGAGTAATTTTCTAGCAAACATTTTTTTTCTTTTTACATGAAGGAGAGAAGTGCCAGAATAGGCGCGGTGGAGAAGGGATTAAAAAAAAGGAACAAAATACAAAACGGCGAGAAAACGTCCAGCGATGGGTACAAAGTAAAAGTGATGACAAGCGAAGGTAGGGGGCGGTATTGGTACCCCAGTTGAAGTCCAATAGGACGGGTTTCTATACTTGCTGCCTATACTGCCCCCTACCTTCGCTTGTGATCGCTTTTGCTTTGTACCCATCGCTGGACGTTTGCTCGTCGTTTTTATTTTGTACCTTTTTTTTTATAGACAAAAATACGTGAATTTACTGGCCCCCTTTCACTATCCCGGCGCCTCAGGAATTCTCAGGATTTAAATAACAAATAAGTCATAAATATTGTGTAAATAGTATTGTCACTACATAACAATCTATAAACAATTAAGCAGCCGCTTTAACCACTTAAGACCCGGACCAATACGCTGCTAAATGCCCAGAGGTGTTTTTGCGATTCGGCACTGCGTCGCTTTAACAGACAATTGCGCGGTCGTGCGACGTGGCTCCCAAACAAAATTTGCGTCCCTTTTCTTCCCACAAATAGAGCTTTCTTTTGGTGGTATTTGATCGCCTCTGCAATTTTTATTTTTTGCGCTATATACAAAAATTGAGCGACATTTTTGAAAAAAAAACACTATTTTTTACTTTTTGTTAAAAAAAAATTCAAATAAACTAAATTTTAGTCAAACATTTAGGCCAAAATTTATTTAGCCACATGTCTTTAGTAAAAAAAAAAAAAAAATCGCAATAAAAAATAAAAATAGCTACCTAGCGGGAACAGCGACACTAATACAGCGATCAGAAAAATGATCGCTTAGTGACGCTGGCAATAGGGAGTGAAAGGGTTAACTAGGGCGGTGATCAGGGGGTTAAAACTTTATTATGGGGGGGGGGGGGGGGGGGGTGGGGGGGCTATCCTGAACCTAACACTAACTGATTTTACACTGCCTGTCACACTGACACTAAATGCAGTGATTAGATCACTGCATTCAGTGACACTGTGACAGGGGTGACAGGGGGGACAGGGGGGTGGGGGGGGGGCAGATCGCAAGGGTTAAGTGTGTCTATGTGTGTGTGTGTCAGTGTAGTGTTAGTGCACACTTACTGTGAGGTGTTTCTCTCGTCGCAGCGGTTGGAAATACCGCTGCGATGAGAGATTACATCACTTCCCCCCTTCCGGGGGGCGGGCAAAGACGGACATCCCCCCCGCTCGTCCCGGATCGCTCCCGGAGACACGGGGACCTCCGCACGCCGCGGAGGGGGTCCCGATCGGATCCCCGACCCGCTACTGGGCGAGGACGTATATTTACGCCCTTGTGCCCAGCTGTGCCCTTCTGTGGACGTAAATGTGCGTGCGGCGGTCCTTAAGTGGTTAAATAATAGCATATGTAAAAAACATAGTAAATGAACAAGTCTGTTCCAGTCCTGTGGTTCACTATAGCAGCAGCGCTAATTATCACTCCATTCAGTGTGACCAATCTTTTCTTATATTGTAGTTCATAAGAAGTATAGGATAAAGGTATAAGATAAATGAAATAAATCCAAGTGTCCACAATAGTTCATTCAGAATTATAGGATGCTCCCCAAATAGTTTCCCCAGTGCATCGCACACCCTTTTCGGGTTTGTACTCACCACAAAGCTGAGTTTGACAAGCGTTGGACACCTGGTATGATCACTCCTCTCTCCTTATCCCAGCACTGCACTCGATATACCCGACTGGTTCACTGGATCTCCTCAAATGTTCCCAGTTGTAAAAGAGAATAGAGCACACAAGAGTGTAATTCTGTAATTCTCTTCATTCCCAAAAGACATCCACACAGGGTTGACAGACGCCGTTTTGTTATACAAAAAAAAA
>JAJQKJ010000791.1:0-78003 GCA_029574335.1 Rana kukunoris | reverse complement strand
AGTGTAAATGGCTTATGCTACTAACGCCGCCGCAATTTCTACAAGAATCTGGCCCTGTGTCTCTATCTATCTATCTCTCTCTAACTCACTGTCTGTCTAACTTGTCTGTAAGGCAAGCCGAACACACTATAAAAGGAAGGCCGGGAGGCGCCTTTTATAGTGTGGGGCGTGTGCTAAAGCCCTGAGCCAAAATTGGCCAAAGCACCCTCCCTAGTGGTTGACAGGATCAAAGTAGTGAGCGAAGGTCCAGACAGTCAATAAAGGTTTTTCTTCAATGCTTTATTCCCAGCCAAACAAGGCTAACATCAACATCAGTTAGGAAGAGAAAAAGCTGACGGAAAGAAAAGAGAGAACCCTTTCGGTATCAGGCCCTGGATATGAACACTGTAGTCTCGACCTCAGTGTTATCAATTGTTGAGACTCGTCGCCACTCCTGCTTGGCAGCCGAGTCGCCACTTCGGATCTCTGAGGAACAGATCTCTCACTTAGATCTGGCTCTAGGGCCTCTGCCACAGGCCAAGTACTTTAAACGGATTAGATAGATGAATAGTAGAATTCTTTAGCATAGGTCACCAGGTGACAGCAAAAGTGTACCTGTCAGCATTCCGGGCACCAGATCCCCGATTGGTTCATTCAAGCCCTGTTGGACAAACTGCCTCCGGGTTCCCCTCAAGCCGACCCCCCAATCGCACGGCACCAAGCCTGGGATCCTCTCAATAGAACCGGGGACCCATAAGACACTGGGATCCCCTTTTACCTCCTACTGAGTTTGGCATAGCTTGCAATTCTGGCCAGGTGGGCCACGCTGGCGGGGGCCAAGAATGCGCGCACCCTAAAGGTGGATGCCGCACCTGGAACTGGGACCCACTCCCCGCGAAGACCTGTAGAATACATGACACCCGTCACAGATATATACCCCCCAGCATGCCCTGCGAGGGAAAAACTCCTCCAATGGCTGCTGGGTAACAACTTACCCTGCCAGAACCCCTCTGGCGCCAGCTGCCGTCCCAGAGATGATATCACATCCCTGGAATATAGACCGGCCCAGTGGACATTTCCGGAATGACAGGGGTCACAATTTAGACAAATTGTGAACGGGAGCAAAGTAACTCTCCCATTCGAACTATTTTTTGTATAGTGCCCATACTGAAAGTAAGGGGACGCTACAGTACCATAAGGGGTTTAATCATGTATGAGTGTAAGGAACTTAGGGAGCGCTAAATGTCTGCAGGTTAGGGGCACAAATTACTTGCCTTGGGAGCTGACAACCCACGCTTTCCTACTAGGGCTGCTATGAAATTATTTCCAGGGCTGGTTTTTATGCCCAGTCCAGCCCTGGTAATGTGAATAGACAAGCTCTCTGCTTATCTATCTCTAATTACCCTCCCCGAATCAAATTTCCAGCTGTTTTTATCTTCTGTGTCAGAAATTACAATGCTGATAACAGAGGAACAGAGCAGCAAAAGACACGGAACTTAGGGCTTTGGAAATAAATAAGTAAACATTACAGATATATGTGCCCAGGTCAGATTTCATGAATGGGGTTTACAACCACTTAAAGAGCTGAGGAAATTTTTGGCAATTTTGGGAATCTTTATTTGTTGCAGCTTCATGGGTGCACTCAACATATTTGATATCTGTGTATTTGACTGATTTAAATTTTTATATAATACAGGAAGCTTGGAGATTTTATTGTGTTTGTGTTTACTAAAATGTATTTAAATTGATTTTTACTGAAAATATTGATTCGATAAGCAGTTGCTCAAATAACATGTGATCTACTAATCTGCAACTCCCGTTAATTTATTTTATAGTGTTGGAAGGCAACATGAGTTAATATAATAGTTTCTGGAATTTCGCTTCCGGTTATACAGCCAGATGTCCCAAGTTGTAGGGTCATTCAAAGCTTTGAAACATATCAGAATCTACATAGCAAGAGGGCTTGGCTCCAGGTCAGCTGGTGTGATACAAGCTTCAAAGAGAGCAATGATGATGATGATGATGATGATGATTGATGACAAAGACGGCCCAGGGCTCATGGAGATATGGGCAATACTGCCATCCAGAGGCCAATGTAATATATTACAAGAACCATCTTTGGCAAATACCTCATTGGACAAGATGCAAGTGGGGGTTGTTATGAGTGGGAGTGTTTGTGCGAGTAAAAAGCTCACAAAGAATGAGTTTGGTCACTTTAGCTGCTAGCCTGTGCATGAGCCTGATGGCTTGGGCATAAACCATGAGGCCCAAACTCTCTTGGGCCTAAACCATGTGGCCCAGACTCTTTAACATCTGAGCTCAGCCAGCGAGGAGTTTACCTAGAGGAGGAGATAAGTATCTTTGATGATTGTTGTTATATGTTGTAGCTATCTGCTGTTTAGTAGTGTTGCTCACGAATATTCGCATTGCGAATATTCGCTACGAATATTGCATATTCGAGTATTCGCGAATAACACGAATATCGCGGCGAATATTCGCTATTTCGAATATTCGAATTTTTTCATTTTTTTTTTTAGAACAGATCACATCCTAGAGATCCCCATCGACGTCTAAAAGCATTGCTGGTATGATTAGAGACCTTGGGCCGAGTAGCTGCAGCGCTCATTTTATATTGCCCGAAAAATCGCAATGCGATTATTCGGCAATAGCGATATCGCGCGATTATTTTATATTGTAATATATCACAAATATTCTGAGCCAATCAGAGTGCTCCATTCCGCATTTCTCGAAATTTCGCAATTATTTTGTATTGTAATATATCACGAATATTCTGAGCCAATCAGAGTGCTCCATTCCGCATTTCTCTCGAATATTCGCAATTATTTTATATTGTAATATATCACGAATATTCTGAGCCAATCAGAGTGCTCCTTCCGCATTTCTCGAATATTCGCAATTATTGTGTATTGTAATATATCACGAATATTCTGAGCCAATCAGAGTGCTCCTTCCGCATTTCTCGAATATTCGCAATTATTTTATATTGTAATATATCACGAATATTCTGAGCCAATCAGAGTGCTCCTTCCGCATTTGCCGAATATTCGCAATTATTTTGTATTGTAATATATCACGAATATTCTGAGCCAATCAGAGTGCTCCATTCCGCATTTCTCGAAAAATCGCAATAGCGAAAAATCGCAATAGCGAAAAATCGCAATAGCGAAAATTCGCAATAATTTAATTTCCAAAAAATATCACGAATATTCGTATTTAGCGAATATTTCTCGAATATTCGACTATATATTCGAGATATATCGCGAAATCGAATATGGCATATTCTGCTCAACACTACTGTTTAGTTTGTAATTTTCCTATTTTCTTGGGAAATAAATGTAACATTGTTTACTAAGCAAATGTGTCTGTCTTCATAGCTAACATTAAATTACTAGGCCTAGCATACTCTCAATAGTTTAGCAATTATAGGGATATACAATTAATACTATTGAGGCATATATGCAATAGCTATATAGGTTACAATAGAGTGTATAATATTGCAATTTTTACTTCATATAGGTTCTTTGTTTTCAGAAAAAATATCATGTTTATGATGTTTTATATGCATTTTAGCATCTCTTAGATTGTAATCTCTAACGAGAAGGGATCTCTACTCTTGTACTAAATTGTAATGTAACTGAAATGCCTACCTTAATTTTGTTAAGCATTGTGCAAACTGTTGGCACTATATTAATCCTGTACTGTAAAATATAATATAATAATAATAATAATGTGTGTAAAAAAAAAAAAAATAGGCATCAAAAGAGGAAATGCAGATGGGGACATTACTGTATACAGGCGGTCCCCTACTTGCAAACACCTGACTTAAAAACTCCTACTTATAAACAGAGGGAGACAACAGGAAGTGAGAAGAAATATATCCCAAGGAAGGGTTATTCTCTCCTGTAAGAGTTATTATGGGAAAAGTTGTCTCCACTGATGCTTTATCACCAACACTTGTTTCCCTAATAACCCCAAATTTTATAAATCCAATTGTCATTTGGCCAGAAAGTGAGGTGAAATCTTCTGAACAAGGGCACAGACAGCAAAACAAATGTTACAGGGGTGATAACCCTTCCCTATGCTATCCAAAAAGCTTAAAAATAGATTTTTGGGCTGGAGCTACACTTACAAAATGTACCTGTTCCAACTTACAAACAGATTCAACTTAAAAACAAGCCTACAGACCCTATCTTGTTTGTAAATCGGGGACCGCCTGTATATGTATTAAGGCTTGCCGTAGGTTAGCCTGCATTTGTGGGAGGAGTCTGGTGAGTACTTAAGGCTCCTCCCCACAGCAGGTTCAGGTTGGCGCCATTTCTGGTCTCCCACCCACCCGTTCCCCCAGTTTCACACACACCATTTCTCGTTGTACTTTTTCTCATTCTCATATTCAGGGTATGCCCTCTTCTAGGCATACCGACCAGCTAGGCCAAGGCACACCTCAGGCCTTGGTTGCTAGGGTGATCACATTCCATACTCGAAGACTCTGACCACAAACACTTTATGTTGAATGTTGTCACGATCCCTATCGTGCCAGACAGACAGCGAGGCGTGGTCGCGCCTCAGGGTGGAATTGAACCCAGGACTTCTCCGTTGTTATTCCAACACCTTGCCTCTGAGCCACTTCTCAATTGGGGATTTCTGGTTGCTTTCCAGCTATGGTGGTGCTGAATGTACTGTTCACCATTAGCTGGATCCCATTACATTCTACACCTGTTTATCTTGTTTCAGCTGACGCAGATTACCCAATTAGCCAGGGTATAAAGCCCCTGCCTCACTTTGCGAGCAGGGTCAGTTCATTGTTATTGATCTCCCTGTCTGTACCTGTATAGATCTTGAGCTCCTAGACTGACCCCGCTTTTGTCCTTCTGCTTTGTACTTTGGATTGCTGCTATCTCCTGTCCTTTGACCCCGCCTGTACCTTCGGACTTCCTCTACCGTCTCCAGCCCTTGACCCACGGCTTGTGCCCCGGACTTGTCTTTGGTTCCTGTTTGTTTGGACACCTGCTGTCACCTTGATAGCTGCTGATCCTTTCTATACACCAGTAGCTTGCATCTGCTTGGGACTTCCAGATATCTCCTACATCATCTGCTACTACTACACTCAACAGAACCGCAAGTACCATATACTACCTGCTTTACCTATAGTCTGTGTTTGTAGATTGGCAGTAATACGTTGCATGTTTAAGATAACAGTCACTTCCAATCTACCTTGTCTGTATCTGAGATACTTACCTGTTCCCCCTCAGTTAGTTGCTTATGATTGAATAAGCATCTACAGTCTTTCAATTGGTTGTCCACAAGAGGTTGTGATGAATTAACCCCAAACTTTCTGTTTATTCTGAGAGAGAACTGGTGGTTGTACCTGAGAGACCTCTGTAGTTTTAAAACCAATTGCACTACTGTAATTGCATAGCAGGGATGTTACAAATGTATACTTATTTTTACTTACTTACTTTTCTTAGTTCTACAGTATATTTCATGTTACCCGGCACATGCAAAAATTTTGATCTTTATTTTATATATATATATACACACACACATTTCATGGGTTAGGGTTTACTTGTTTTTAAATTGATAAAAATTGTGTTTTGGTTCTTATGTATTATATGATATTAAACCTTTTGTTTGACCAGCGTATGGGCACTTTTGTTAGTTTGCATTTCATTTCTTCTTTGCACACATGATTCACATGACACTTGTAATTATGCAAGTATACCACTCTAGATAAACTTCCCTCTGCGTTACAGCCAACATATTGAATACTTCAAATTACTTATCAATGTATCTTTGTCAAGGGCCTCAGGTTCAATGTTCTTTGTTTGCAAGAACATTTGATTATATATCTAGATCTTTGATGGTAAATCTTTAGCCTTGTATACCATTGGAACAATGCCTTCTATAGCTGATGCTTACCTTATATCCTCAAATATACAGAGCATATCAGTATAGAAGGTGTATATATACACTAGGGGTGCTGAATATAATCGCTTAATAGATGCACTGCGATTCGGGGGCCCCCGATGCGGCATCGATGCATGTGACCCCAAAAATCGATGTTTGTGACGTCATCCGACATGCCCCGCCCCTCCCGGGAGATCGCTCCGAGCGTGTCATTAAAAATAGCCGTTTTGTAATAAATGCGTGTTTTAATACATTAAGTGGCCGCCACTGTATGTGCTTGTTTTAAATATATGCAGATTCATACCTTATATCGCTGTGTGTATATAACAGTACATGCGATCATGTAACTCCATGGTCCTGCCCGCCTATCTCCTCCCTCCTCTCTTCTCCCTCCTCTCACATCTCTCGTCTCAAAGTCTCTCCTGACGTCAGCGCCGCCCGCCTATCTTGTGATGTGAAACATTAGCTACAGACGGTGGGCAGGGCTGAGAACGGACATGATGAGAGGAGAGAGGCAGACCCGACCATGGAGTCACATGATTGCATATACAGTTATACACACGGAGCTATGAGGTATGAATCTGCATATGTTTTAAAAAGCACATTACAGCAGTGGGCACTTAATGAATTATAACAGCATTTATTATCACAGAGGTATTTTATCAGCAGTGTTTGTACTACTACACTGCTCTGTCTGTGCCTGCATTCCTCTGGCTCTCTGCACATTCCACTGTGTTAACTCCTAGTGTGCTGGAATGTGCAAAGCCCAGAGAAATGTCAGCACAGAGACAGTGCAGTGAAACTTACAGGGCTGTCAGTTGTGGATTCTACCTGACCTCCCAGCAGCCACATGCCT
Source organism: Rana kukunoris (assembly GCA_029574335.1). Classification (NCBI taxonomy): domain Eukaryota; kingdom Metazoa; phylum Chordata; class Amphibia; order Anura; family Ranidae; genus Rana; species Rana kukunoris. The sequence continues at coordinate 71,243 of JAJQKJ010000791.1, read as the reverse complement.
GAATTCCTGAACCCTGTAGTGCACCGGATTAGTGCACTTTTTAAAGGGGAGTTCCACCCTATTTTTAGTTTATTAAAAATCAGCAGCTACAAAAAGTGTAGCTGCTGACTTTTATTAAACCAACACTCACCTGTCCCACGGTCCATCGATGCGGCCGCCTGGAGCTCCACTCATCCCCCCCCCTCCTCTCCACTGTCAAATCCACAGTGGGCACCCGGCCATGAGAGCTTACGGCTTCATGGCCGAGTGCGCACTGCGTTCTACCATTGGCCAGCCAATCTTCTGGGACCGTGTCCCAGAAGATCGCTGGCATGGAGGGGCTGCCTAGGACAAGAGGAGTCACCTCCTAGGTGGCCGGGACAGGAAAAAGAATGTGAGACAGGAAATCTGACTAAAAATAGGTTACACACCCCACCCATGTGGCATGTCAGGGTGCAAGGAGTGCTTAAAGCGGAAGTTCCACTGGGTGAAACTCCGCTTTAAGGGAGTGAGGTTATTTTTAATCCAAAGCAGTTCCAGTAAATGTTTTGTTTATTAAAAGTCAGCAGCTACAAAAATAGAGTGTATCTTCTGACTTTTAATAAAAAGACACTCACCTGTCCCACAATCCAGCGACGTGGCCACCCGTACACTCCATGCTCTCCCCTGCCTGTCCACGGCGCTGGCAATACCACTGTGGGCATCCGGCTGTGACAGCTTGCAGCTTCACTGAGCTGTCCTGCATAGCCAGGCAATCTATTGGGACCTGTGATGTGTCCCAGAAGATTGCTTGGAGGAAGGGCCGCCTAGGCGGCCCAAGCGGAAGTAGAAGCGCGTCAGGAATCGTGATGCATCGAAATCGATGAGAATCGAATAGAAAGAATTGTTGACCAAATAATTGTAATCGAATCGTGAGCCCAGTGAAGATGCGCAGCCCTAATATACACTGCTCTAAAAAATGTAAGGAACGCTTTTTAATCAGCAAAATGAGCATATAGCAGCAACTCAATTAAACTCCTGGAATATTAATCTGATCAGTTAAGTAGCAGACAGTGTTTTTTAAAAAAAAAAAAATAGTTACAGTTACAAATTACTTGTCCGAAAAAGTAATTGAGTTAGTGACTCAGTTACTACATTGGCAAAGTAATTAATTACTCAGCAAAGTAACTGACTTTTTTGAGGCATGAGGCATGTTACAGGCACAGTGAGGCATGTTACAGGCACAGTGAGGCATGTTACAGGCACAGTGAGGAATGTTACAGGCACAGTGAGGCATGTGAGGCATGTTACAGGCACAGTGAGGCATGTTACAGACACAGTGAGGCATGTTACAGACACAGTGAGGCATGAGGCATGTTACAGACACAGTGAGGCATGAGGCATGTTACAGACACAGTGAGGCATGTTATAGACACAGTGAGGCATGTTATAGACACAGTGAGGCATGAGGCATGGTACATGCACAGTGAGGCATGGTACAGGCACAGTGAGGCATGGTACAGGCACAGTGAGGCATGGTACAGGCACAGTGAGGCATTAGGCATGTTACAGGCACAGTGAGGCACAGTGAGGCATGTTACAGGCACAGTGAGGCATGTTACAGGCACAGTGAGGCATGTTACAGGCACAGTGAGGCACAGTGAGGCATGTTACAGGCACAGTGAGGCATGTTACAGGCACATTGAGGCATGTTACAGGCACAGTGAGGCATGTTACAGGCACAGTGAGGCATGTGAGGCATGTTACAGGCACAGTGAGGCATGTGAGGCATGTTACAGGCACAGTGAGGCATGTGAGGCATGTTACAGGCACAGTGAGGCATGTGAGGCATGTTACAGGCACAGTGAGGCATGTTACAGGCACAGTGAGGCATGAGGCATGTTACAGGCACAGTGAGGCATGTTACATGCACAGTGAGGCATGTGAGGCATGTTACAGGCACAGTGAGGCATGTGAGGCATGTTACAGGCACAGTGAGGCATGTTACAGGCACAGTGAGGCATGAGGCATGTTACAGGCACAGTGAGGCATGTGAGGCATGTTACAGGCACAGTAAAGCATGTGAGACATGTTACAGGCACAGTGAGGCATGTTACAGGCACAGTGAGGCATGAGGCATGTTACAGGCACAGTGAGGCATGTTACAGGCACAGTGAGGCATGAGAGGCATGTTACAGGCACAGTGAGGCATGAGAGGCATGTTACAGGCACAGTGAGGCATGTTACAGGCACAGTGAGGCATGTTACAGGCACAGTGAGGCATGTTACAGGCACAGTGAGGCATTAGGCATGTTAGAGGCACAGTGAGGCATGTTAGAGGCACAGTGAGGCATGTTGGAGGCACAGTGAGGCATGTTGGAGGCACAGTGAGGCATGTTGGAGGCACAGTGAGGCATGTTGGAGGCACAGTGAGGCATGTGAGGCATGTTACAGGCACAGTGAGGCATGTGAGGCATGTTACAGGCACAGTGAGGCATGTTACAGGCACAGTGAGGCATGTGAGGCATGTTACAGGCACAGTGAGGCATGTGAGGCATGTTACAGGCACAGTGAGGCATGAGGCATGTTACAGGCACAGTGAGGCATGAGGCATGTTACAGGCACAGTGAGGATTGAGGCATGTTACAGGCACAGTGAGGCATGAGGCATGTTACAGGCACAGTGAGGCATGTGAGGCATGTTACAGGCACAGTAAAGCATGTGAGGCATGTTACAGGCACAGTGAGGCATGAGGCATGTTAGAGACACAGTGAGGCATGTTAGAGGCACAGTGAGGCATGTGAGGCATGTTACAGGCACAGTGAGGCATGTGAGGCATGTTACAGGCACAGTGAGGCATGTTACAGGCACAGTGAGGCATGTGAGGCATGTTACAGGCACAGTGAGGCATGTGAGGCATGTTACAGGCACAGTAAAGCATGTGAGACATGTTACAGGCACAGTGAGGCATGTTACAGGCACAGTGAGGCATGAGGCCTGTTACAGGCACAGTGAGGCATGTTACAGGCACAGTGAGGCATGGTACAGGCACAGTGAGGCATGAGAGGCATGTTACAGGCACAGTGAGGCATGAGAGGCATGTTACAGGCACAGTGAGGCATGTTACAGGCACAGTGAGGCATGTTACAGGCACAGTGAGGCATGTTACAGGCACAGTGAGGCATTAGGCATGTTACAGGCACAGTGAGGCACAGTGAGGCATGTTGGAGGCACAGTGAGGCATGTTGGAGGCACAGTGAGGCATGTTGGAGGCACAGTGAGGCATGTTACAGGCACAGTGAGGCATGAGGCATGTTACAGGCACAGTGAGGCATGAGGCATGTTACAGGCACAGTGAGGATTGAGGCATGTTACAGGCACAGTGAGGCATGAGGCATGTTACAGGCACAGTGAGGCATGTGAGGCATGTTACAGGCACAGTAAAGCATGTGAGGCATGTTACAGGCACAGTGAGGCATGAGGCATGTTAGAGACACAGTGAGGCATGTTAGAGGCACAGTGAGGCATGTGAGGCATGTTACAGGCACAGTGAGGCATGTGAGGCATGTTACAGGCACAGTGAGGCATGTCATGTTAGGCACAGTGAGGCATGTGAGGCATGTTACAGGCACAGTGAGGCATGTGAGGCATGTTACAGGCACAGCAAAGCATGTGAGACATGTTACAGGCACAGTGAGGCATGTTACAGGCACAGTGAGGCATGAGGCATGTTACAGGCACAGTGAGGCATGTTACAGGCACAGTGAGGCATGGTACAGGCACAGTGAGGCATGAGAGGCATGTTACAGGCACAGTGAGGCATATGAGAGGCATGTTACAGGCACAGTGAGGCATGTTACAGGCACAGTGAGGCATGTTACAGGCACAGTGAGGCATGTTACAGGCACAGTGAGGCATTAGGCATGTTACAGGCACAGTGAGGCATGTTGGAGGCACAGTGAGGCATGTTGGAGGCACAGTGAGGCATGTTGGAGCACAGTGAGGCATGTTACAGGCACAGTGAGGCATGTTACAGGCACAGTGAGGCATGTTACAGGCACAGTGAGGCATGTTACAGGCACAGTGAGGCATTAGGCATGTTACAGGCACAGTGAGGCACAGTGAGGCATGTTGGAGGCACAGTGAGGCATGTTGGAGGCACAGTGAGGCATGTTAGAGGCACAGTGAGGCATGTTAGAGGCACAGTGAGGCATGTTAGAGGCACAGTGAGGCATGTGAGGCATGTTACAGGCACAGTAAAGCATGTGAGGCATGTTACAGGCACAGTGAGGCATGAGGCATGTTACAGGCACAGTGAGGCATGAGGCATGTTACAGGCACAGTGAGGCATGAGGCATGTTACAGGCACAGTGAGGCATGAGGCATGTTACAGGCACAGTGAGGCATGTTACAGGCACAGTAAAGCATGTGAGGCATGGTACATGCACAGTGAGGCATGAGAGGCATGTTACAGGCACAGTGAGGCATGAGAGGCATGTTACAGGCACAGTGAGGCATGTTACAGGCACAGTGAGGCATGTTACAGGCACAGTGAGGCATGTTACAGGCACAGTGAGGCATGTTAGAGGCACAGTGAGGCATGTTAGAGGCACAGTGAGGCATGTTAGAGGCACAGTGAGGCATGTTAGAGGCACAGTGAGGCATGTTAGGCATGTTACAGGCACAGTAAAGCATGTGAGGCATGTTACAGGCACAGTGAGGCATGAGGCATGTTACAGGCACAGTGAGGCATGTGAGGCATGTTACAGGCACAGTGAGGCATGTGAGGCATGTTACAGGCACAGTGAGGCATGTGAGGCATGTTACAGGCACAGTGAGGCATGAGGCATGTTACAGGCACAGTGAGGCATGTGAGGCATGTTACAGGCACAGTGAGGCATGTGAGGCATGTTACAGGCACAGTGAGGCATGTGAGGCATGTTACAGGCACAGTGAGGCATGAGGCATGTTACAGGCACAGTGAGGCATGAGGCATGTTACAGGCACAGTGAGGCATGTGAGGCATGTTGGAGACACAGTGAGGCATGTTGGAGACACAGTGAGGCATGTTAGAGGCACAGTGAGGCATGTTAGAGGCACAGTGAGGCATGTTAGAGGCACAGTGAGGCATGTGAGGCATGTTACAGGCACAGTAAAGCATGTGAGGCATGTTACAGGCACAGTGAGGCATGAGGCATGTTACAGGCACAGTGAGGCATGAGGCATGTTACAGGCACAGTGAGGATTGAGGCATGTTACAGGCACAGTGAGGCATGAGGCATGTTACAGGCACAGTGAGGCATGTGAGGCATGTTACAGGCACAGTAAAGCATGTGAGGCATGTTACAGGCACAGTGAGGCATGAGGCATGTTAGAGACACAGTGAGGCATGTTAGAGGCACAGTGAGGCATGTGAGGCATGTTACAGGCACAGTGAGGCATGTGAGGCATGTTACAGGCACAGTGAGGCATGTTGGAGACACAGTGAGGCATGTTAGAGGCACAGTGAGGCATGTTAGAGGCACAGTGAGGCATGTTGGAGGCACAGTGAGGCATGTTGGAGGCACAGTGAGGCATGTTGGAGGCACAGTGAGGCATGTTGGAGGCACAGTGAGGCATGTTGGAGGCACAGTGAGGCATGTTGAGGCATGTTGGAGGCACAGTGAGGCATGTTGGAGGCACAGTGAGGCATGTTGGAGGCACAGTGAGGCATGTGTAGTTAGGCACAGTGAGGCATGTTGGAGGCACAGTGAGGCATGTTGGAGGCACAGTGAGGCATGTTGGAGGCACAGTGAGGCATGTTGGAGGCACAGTGAGGCATGTTGGAGGCACAGTGAGGCATGTTGGAGGCACAGTGAGGCATGTTAGAGGCACAGTGAGGCATGTTAGAGGCACTGTGAGGCATGTTACAGGCACAGTGAGGCATCTGAGGCATGTTACAGGCACAGTAAAGCATGTGAGGCATGTTACAGGCACAGTGAGGCATGAGGCATGTTACAGGCACTGTGAGGCATGTTACAGGCACAGTAAAGCATGTGAGGCATGTTACAGGCACAGTGAGGCATGAGGCATGTTACAGGCACAGTGAGGCATGAGGCATGTTACAGGCACTGTGAGGCATGTTACAGGCACAGTAAAGCATGTGAGGCATGTTACAGGCACAGTGAGGCATGAGGCATGTTACAGACACAGTGAGGCATGTTAGAGGCACAGTGAGGCATTTTAGAGGCACAGTGAGGCATGTTAGAGGCACAGTGAGGCATTTTTAGAGGCACAGTGAGGCATTTTTAGAGGCACAGTGAGGCATTAGGCATGTTACAGGCACAGTGAGGCACAGTGAGGCATGTTAGAGGCACAGTGAGGCATTTTAGAGGCACAGTGAGGCATTTTAGAGGCACAGTGAGGCATGTTAGAGGCACAGTGAGGCATGTTGGAGGCACAGTGAGGCATGTTGGAGGCACAGTGAGGCATGTTGGAGGCACAGTGAGGCATGTTACAGGCACAGTGAGGCATGTTACAGGCACAGTGAGGCATGTGAGGCATGTTACAGGCACAGTGAGGCATGAGGCATGTTACAGGCACAGTGATGCATGAGGCATGTTACAGGCACAGTGATGCATGAGGCATGTTACAGGCACAGTGAGGCATGAGGCATGTTACAGGCACAGTGAGGCATGTGAGGCATGTTACAGGCACAGTGAGGCATGTGAGGCATGTTACAGGCACAGTGAGGCATGTTGGAGACACAGTGAGGCATGTTAGAGGCACAGTGAGGCATGTTGGATGCACAGTGAGGCATGTTGGAGGCACAGTGAGGCATGTTGGAGGCACAGTGAGGCATGTTGGAGGCACAGTGAGGCATGTTGGAGGCACAGTGAGGCATGTTGGAGGCACAGTGAGGCATTAGGCATGTTACAGGCACAGTGAGGCACAGTGAGGCATGTTAGAGGCACAGTGAGGCATTTTAGAGGCACAGTGAGGCATGTTACAGGCACAGTGAGGCATGTTACAGGCACAGTGAGGCATGTTACAGGCACAGTGAGGCATGTGAGGCATGGTACAGGCACAGTGAGGCATTAGGCATGTTACAGGCACAGTGAGGCATTTTTAGAGGCATGTTAGAGGCACAGTGAGGCATGTTAGAGGCACAGTGAGGCATGTTAGAGGCACAGTGAGGCATGTTAGAGGCACAGTGAGGCATTAGGCATGTTACAGGCACAGTGAGGCACAGTGAGGCATGTTAGAGGCACAGTGAGGCATTTTAGAGGCACAGTGAGGCATGTTAGAGGCACAGTGAGGCATGTTGGAGGCACAGTGAGGCATGTTGGAGGCACAGTGAGGCATGTTGGAGGCACAGTGAGGCATGTTGGAGGCACAGTGAGGCATGTTAGAGGCACAGTGAGGCATGTTAGAGGCACAGTGAGGCATGTTAGAGGCACAGTGAGGCATGTTAGAGGCACAGTGAGGCATGTTAGAGGCACAGTGAGGCATTAGGCATGTTACAGGCACAGTGAGGCACAGTGAGGCATGTTAGAGGCACAGTGAGGCATTTTAGAGGCACAGTGAGGCATGTTAGAGGCACAGTGAGGCATGTTGGAGGCACAGTGAGGCATGTTGGAGGCACAGTGAGGCATGTTGGAGGCACAGTGAGGCATGTTGGAGGCACAGTGAGGCATGTTGGAGGCACAGTGAGGCATTTTAGAGGCACAGTGAGGCATGTTAGAGGCACAGTGAGGCATTTTAGAGGCACAGTGAGGCATGTTGGAGGCACAGTGAGGCATGTTGGAGGCACAGTGAGGCATGTTGGAGGCACAGTGAGGCATGTTGGAGGCACAGTGAGGCATGTTGGAGGCACAGTGAGGCATGTTGGAGGCACAGTGAGGCATGTTAGAGGCACAGTGAGGCATGTTAGAGGCACAGTGAGGCATGTTAGAGGCACAGTGAGGCATGTTAGAGGCACAGTGAGGCATGTTAGAGGCACAGTGAGGCATGTTACAGGCACAGTGAGGCATGTGAGGCATGTTACAGGCACAGTGAGGCATGTTACAGGCACAGTGAGGCATGTTACAGGCACAGTGAGGCATGTGAGGCATGTTACAGGCACAGTGAGGCATGTTACAGGCACAGTGAGGCATGTTACAGGCACAGTGAGGCATGTGAGGCATGTTACAGGCACAGTGAGGCATGTGAGGCATGTTACAGGTACAGTGAGGCATGAGGCATGTTACAGGCACAGTGAGGCATGTTACAGGCACAGTGAGGCATGTTTCAGGCACAGTGAGGCATGTTTCAGGCACAGTGAGGCATGTTTCAGGCACAGTGAGGCATGTTTCAGGCACAGTGAGGCATGTTACAGGCACAGTGAGGCATGTTACAGGCACAGTGAGGCATGTTACAGGCACAGTGAGGCATGAGGCATGTTACAGGCACAGTGAGGCATGTTACAGGCACAGTGAGTGAGGCATGTGAGAGGCACAGTGAGGCATGTATGATGGCACAGTGAGTCACTGTGCCATCATACATGCCTCACTGTGCCTGTAAAATGCCTCGACGACGATCTTCCTACCTTCTCCTGTTTGCAGACGTCGGCGGCCATCCAGTATTCAAAATCCGCGCCTCCTCCTCAGACTGTTCCGTGATAGGCGGAATATTAATTTTCCCAGCAGAGCCTCTGTTCAGTGTTCCGCCTATCACAGATGTCCTCTCGTCCGAGGCTCAGGATGAGAAGGCATCCGTGATAGGCTGAACACTAAACAGAGGCTCTGCTGGGAAAATTACTGTTCCGCCTATCACGGAACAGCCTGAGGAGGAGGCGCAGCTTTTGATAATGGACGGCGACGGCTGCTGTTGACACAGGAGGTAAGTAATTGGGGTAACGCCGCCCCAGTAATGGGAACGGCGTTGCCGAGAAGGGAAGAGTAATCTGGTAGATTACTCGTTACCCTCAAAAGGGGTATCGTTACGTAACAGCGTTTATTTTAACGCCGTTAGTTACAACACTGGTAGCAGAGGGGTTGTCAATCAGTTTTAGCTGCTTTGATGTTAATGAATTTAACAATAGGTGCACTAGATGGGCAACAATGAAACAACCTCAAAAACAGGAATGTTAGAGGCACAGTGAGGCATGTTAGAGGCACAGTGAGGCATGTTAGAGGCACAGTGAGGCATTAGGCATGTTACAGGCACAGTGAGGCACAGTGAGGCATTTTAGAGGCACAGTGAGGCATTTTAGAGGCACAGTGAGGCATGTTAGAGGCACAGTGAGGCATGTTAGAGGCACAGTGAGACATGTTGGAGGCACAGTGAGGCATGTTGGAGGCACAGTGAGGCATGTTGGAGGCACAGTGAGGCATGTTGGAGGCACAGTGAGGCATGTTGGAGGCACAGTGAGGCATGTTGGAGGCACAGTGAGGCATGTTGGAGGCACAGTGAGGCATGTTGGAGGCACAGTGAGGCATGTTGGAGGCACAGTGAGGCATGTTAGAGGCACAGTGAGGCATGTTAGAGGCACAGTGAGGCATGTTAGAGGCACAGTGAGGCATGTTAGAGGCACAGTGAGGCATGTTAGAGGCACAGTGAGGCATGTTAGAGGCACAGTGAGGCATGTTACAGGCACAGTGAGGCATGTGAGGCATGTTACAGGCACAGTGAGGCATGTTACAGGCACAGTGAGGCATGTGAGGCATGTTACAGGCACAGTGAGGCATGTTACAGGCACAGTGAGGCATGTTACAGGCACAGTGAGGCATGTGAGGCATGTTACAGGTACAGTGAGGCATGTGAGGCATGTTACAGGCACAGTGAGGCATGTGAGGCATGGTACAGTGAGGCATGTGAGGCATGTTACAGGTACAGTGAGGCATGTGAGGCATGTTACAGGCACAGTGAGGCATGTTACAGGTACAGTAATGCATGTGAGGCATGTTACAGGCACAGTGAGGCATGGTACAGGCACAGTGAGGCATGGTACAGGCACAGTGAGGCATGAGGCATGTTACAGGTACAGTGAGGCATGAGGCACGTTACAGGCACAGTGAGGCATGTGAGGCATGTTACAGGCACAGAGAGGCATGTTACAGGCACAGTGAGGCATGAGGCATGTTACAGGCACAGTGAGGCATGTTACAGGCACAGTGAGGCATGTTACAGGCACAGTGAGGCATGAGGCATGTTACAGGTACAGTGAGGCATGAGGCACGTTACAGGTACAGTGAGGCATGAGGCACGTTACAGGCACAGTGAGGCATGTGAGGCATGTTACAGGCACAGAGAGGCATGTTACAGGCACAGTGAGGCATGAGGCATGTTTGTGGCACCCACCCACTCACCCACAGGCACAGTGAGGCATGTTACAGGCACAGTGAGGCATGTTACAGGCACAGTGAGGCATGTTACAGGCACAGTGAGGCATGTTGTTACAGGCACAGTGAGGCATGTTACAGGCACAGTGAGGCATGTTACAGGCACAGTGAGGCATGAGGCATGTTACAGGTACAGTGAGGCATGAGGCACGTTACAAGTGAGGTACCGTGAGGCATGAGGCACGTTACAGGCATGTACAGTGAGGCATGTGAGGCATGTTACAGGCACAGAGAGGCATGTTACAGGCACAGTGAGGCATGAGGCATGTGACAGGCACAGTGAGGCATGTTTCAGGCACAGTGAGGCATGTTTCAGGCACAGTGAGGCATGTTTCAGGCACAGTGAGGCATGTTTCAGGCACAGTGAGGCATGTTACAGGCACAGTGAGGCATGAGGCATGTTACAGGCACAGTGAGGAATGAGGCATGTTACAGGCACAGTGAGGCATGTTACAGGCACAGTGAGTGAGGCATGTGAGAGGCACAGTGAGGCATGTATGATGGCACAGTGAGTCACTGTGCCATCATGCATGCCTCACTGTGCCTGTAAAATGCCTCGACGACGATCTTCCTACCTTCTCCTGTTTGCAGACGTCGGCGGCCATCCAGTATTCAAAATCCGCGCCTCCTCCTCAGACTGTTCCGTGATAGGCGGAATATTAATTTTCCCAGCAGAGCCTCTGTTCAGTGTTCCGCCTATCACAGATGTCCTCTCGTCCGAGGCTGAGGATGAGAAGGCATCCGTGATAGGCTGAACACTAAACAGAGGCTCTGCTGGGAAAATTACTGTTCCGCCTATCACGGAACAGCCTGAGGAGGAGGCGCAGCTTTTGATAATGGACGGCGACGGCTGCTGTTGACACAGGAGGTAAGTAATTGCGGTAACGCCGCCCCAGTAATGGGAACGGCGTTGCCGAGAGGGGAAGAGTAATCTGGTAGATTACTCGTTACCCTCAAAAGGGGTATCGTTACGTAACAGCGTTTATTTTAACGCCGTTAGTTACAACACTGGTAGCAGAGGGTTGTCAATCAGTTTTAGCTGCTTTGATGTTAATGAATTTAACAATAGGTGCACTAGATGGGCAACAATGAAACAACCTCAAAAACAGGAATGGTTTTACAGGTGGAAGCCACTGACATTTATTTCCCCTACTTATCATTTCTGACTGTTTTTAACTAGTTTTGCATTTCGCTAGGGTCAGTGGCACTACTGGTAGCATGAGGCAATACCTGGACCCTATAGAGCAGTGGTTCTCAACTCCGGTCCTCAAGACACACTTACAGGCCAGGTTTGCAAGATAATTGAAATAAATCACAGGTGAGATAGTTTGCTGCTTAGTGATTGCAGTTTTGTAGTCTGCATCTCCCCTAGGTAATACTTAAAAACTGGCCTGCTAGTGGGTCCTGAGGACAAGAGTTGAGAACCACTGCTATAGAGGTTGCACAGGCAGTCCTCCAGGATGGCACATCAATACGTGCCATTGCCAGAAGGTTTGTCTACAGTACAGTCTCAAGAGCATGGAGGAGATTCCAGGGACAGACAGCTACTCTAAGAGAGTTGGACAGGGCAGTAGAATGTCCTTAGCCCATCAGCAGGACCAATATCTGCTCCTTTGTGCAAGGAGGAACAGGATGAGCACTGCCAGAGCCCTACAAAATGACCTCCAGCAGGCCATTAGTGTGAATTTCTCTAAACTATCAGAAACAGACTTCATAAGGGTGGCCTGAGGACCCGACATCCTCTGGTGGCCCTTGCACTCACTGTCCGGTACCGTGGAGCTTTGACATTTGACATTGAACACCAGCATTGGCAGGTCAGTGTTACTGGCGCCCTGTTACTGTGTAACGTTACTGCCGTTACTATCCGCAATCCGAGCGCAGCTGTATCTTTTGCTAACAGCTGCGCTCCGTTCTGTGACCTGTCCGCGTCACTTCCGGTGCGCGGACGTCTGCGCTCCACGCTGGAACGCGGAAGTGCGTCCCAGTGCGCGCGCCCATCTCCTTCACAATCACCCGGGCTATTTAAACCCCTAGGTTCGGCGGCAGGGTGTTCGGTTATTCTCGTTGAACCCCTGCCGCCACCTGGGATCCCTGCAAGCTGCCTCAGCCCTGCTGTCTCTCCAGACCAGAGGACTCCCAACTTGCCTGAACTACCTGCCCTGTCTGAATCCAGCTAAGACCTCCAGATCCCCTCCTAGTGGATTTTCACCATGGAACCTGCATCTGAATAAGGAGAGATCAAGCTGACAGGATTAACCCCTGGCCTCAGCCAAAACCGCAAGTACCCTGTTACCAGGAAATATCAATCATACTAACAGTAGTATTCCCTATGTAGAAGGACTGTGTGTATTCTCTCTGTAGCTGCTAATCATCACTTGGAGACCTGTCATATTCTATGCATGTCTGTAGATACCACTGACACTGGGTTTTAACCCCTACTTATACAAGCTCAGCTTATGTTAAATTCATTACCTTACCAAGCAGGACTGCCATATACTTCTTAAGAGACTTATACTTTGTTATTTGAATACTAGCCTATGATTTAATAAGCTAAGTTTTACTATCTTGTTCCACCGGAGGTTGTGATGATTTAACCCCAGCTCTCAGTTCATCTTGAGAGAGGTTGGTGGTTGACCTGAGAAGCCTCTAAACTGGAATCCACACATAAGGCCTAAAACCCGAGTTTACCGCAGAGGCGTTACATAATAACCGAACCCAAAGACGTTTTTTTTTTATTTTAAAAATGGATCCAGCAGATCTTGCCAATCACTTAGTTGGACTTTCTCAAAGGGTTGAGACCCTTACCACTTCTCTAAATGACCTTCGTCTGGAGAATGATGCCCTCCGGAATCAAAATCTGGCGCAAGCGAGAGACAGACCTGAGCCTCCCAGAAACGCCCCCGCACCTACTTCTCCGATAGAGTCCGTATTCTGACCTTAATCTCCTACCTTAAAGGAGAACCCAGAATTTGGGCTGACGCCTACTTAGAAGAGCATGGGGACCTCCTGGGTGCATTCGACACATTCCTGAATGAGATGTCGCTATTATATGATGACCCTAATAAGCAACTCACTGCAGAAAACTCGATCAGAAATCTCAAACAAGGGAAAAGACCAGTTGAGGACTATATATCTGAATTCAAATGTTGGTGCAGGGAGACCCAGTGGTCAGACATTGCTCTCCGGAATCAGTTCCGCTTAGGCTTAACGGATACGATGAAGGATGAGATTGCCCGTGTTGAAATCCCAGCAACTTTAGAAGATCTTATGCATCTCTCCATTTCAATTGATCGACGCCTCCGAGAGAGAAAGGCCGAACGAGCTAATACATACCTCCCAACACCTTTCAAGAGGTCCGGATCACCCCCCAAGGGTGTGCCTATGGAACTTGGTGCCATTAAAGGACCTTTGTCCTCTGTTGAGAAGCAACGCCGCAGGGCTCAAAACCTCTGCCTATACTGCTCAGCCCCAGACCATCTTGTGTCCAACTGTCCCCTCCTTAAGAGGAACTCAGAAGGTAAATTTCTTCACATTAGCAAGCTCATTTCTAGTAGAACAACCTCTAACCAATACATTTTCTTTCCCCTTACCTTACAGTGGGATCAAAAAAGGACTAACATTAACGCAATGGTTGACAGCGGTGCCTGTGATAATTTTATAGATTCAAAGGTTTTAGAATCTAATAAAATTCCTTATGTGTGTAAGCAATTCCCTGTGTCTCTCACTTTTATTGATGGTTCTAGCTCCTCCTCTGGCCCCGTTTTACTCCAAACTATCCCCCTCCTGGTGACCTGTGCAACTGGCCATACGGAGACTCTAGTCTTCGACGTTATTACGTCACCTGTATTCCCAATAGTTCTCGGCCTACCATGGCTACGCCTTCACCAACCTACCTTCCAGTGGTCAACCAGTTCCTTAACCCTACAGTCCAATTACTGTAAGGAAACTTGCTATCCAATTTATTCGATCTCATCTACGGAAATTCATCAGGCTATTCTCCCAGCTTATTTACAAGATTTCGCGGATGTCTTCTGTAAGGCCAATGCTGAACAACTCCCCCCACACCGCATTTACGATTGTCCTATTGATCTCATTCCAGATAGTCAAATCCCTACAGCACGAATCTACCCATTGTCACAACCAGAACTCGTACACCTCAAAGAATACCTTGACGAGAACCTCAAGAAAGGTTTCATCAGACCTTCCACCTCTCCAGCAAGCGCAGCAATGTTCTTCGTTAAAAATAAGGACAACTCCCTCAGACCAATTATTGATTACCGATCTCTTAATAGCATCACTATAAAGAATAGATATCCCCTACCATTAATCCCAGAACTTATCGAGCGTCTCCAATCCGCCAAAATTTTCACAAAACTAGACCTCAGGGGTGCCTACAATTTGATCAGGATCCGTCCGGGTGATGAATGGAAGACTGCTTTTAAAACTCGGTACGGTCTCTATGAATATTTGGTAATGCCATTTGGCTTGTGCAATGCACCCGCCACATTTCAGTGGTTCATCAACGATATTTTTCGCGACTTGCTCGACATCTGTGTTGTTATTTACCTGGATGACATCTTAGTTTTTTCTGACACTCCCGAGGAACACATCAAGCATGTTCTGCGTTGGGTCTTGGCCAGACTCAGAACCCACTCCTTATTCGCAAAACTCGAAAAATGTGTTTTCTCCCAATCTAGTATCTCCTTCCTCGGATATCTTATTACTCCTAAAGGTATCCAGATGGACACCTCCAAAGTCGAGTCCATCCTATCCTGGCCGGTTCCTCATTCGAGGAAGGCTCTTCAGCGATTCCTAGGATTTTCTAACTATTACAGAAAATTTATTAAAGATTTCTCAACTATTGTAAAACCACTAACTGCTCTAAAAACCAGCACAAAGACACCTTTTTCTTGGTCTGAAGAGGCACAGAGATCCTTTGACACACTCAAGCTCTAAACTTAAGTACACCTCTGCTCCAATACTCCAAATCCCTAACCCTCTTTACCATTCACTCACATTACCAGAGGTTGATGCCTCACATTTCGCCTTGGGAGCTGTACTTTCCCAAAGACCAACCTTATCCGATCCTTCACATCCAGTTGCCTTTTAAAACTCCAGGACCTTAACACCAGCCGAGAAGAACTACCCTGTTGGGGAAAAGGAACTCCTCGCTATAAAAGTTGCTTTAGCTAACTGGAGACATCTATTAGAGGGTTCCACATACCCGATCACAATCCTCACAGACCATCGCAATTTACAGCATCTCAAGGCCTGTAAGACCCTGTCCTCTCGCCAAGTTAGATGGAGCCTATTTTTTGACAGATTTAATTTCGTCATTTCCTATCGACCAGGTACACAAAATGTTAAAGCTGACTCTCTTTCACGGATGTACGAAGACCAAACAACTGAGATTCCCCCACTTTCCATTATTTCTCCCAACCGATTCATTGGGGCATCTACCACTTTTAAACAGTTGCTTACTCAAAGTCTCTCCAAGGATCCTTCTCAATTACCAAAAGGTCTCATAAGACAACCTAATGGACTATACACCTTCAACAACAAGATTTACATTCCACCTGATTTACAACTCAAACTCCTTAAACAACTCCACGATTCTCCACTGGCGGGTCATCCTGGTGTTAGCAAAACCATTCACCTTGTCAAAAGAGATTACTGGTGGCCCCACTTATCCAAAACTGTTCAAAATTATGTCAGTTCATGTGTGATTTGTGCCACCAATAAACACTCAAGGAAACCTCCCTACGGTCTTCTAACTTCTATCCCAATACCCGACAGACCATGGGATGTCATATCCTTGGATTTCATAGTCGATCTTCCGAAGTCACAAGGAGCTAATACCATCATGGTCACAGTTGACTTATTAACGAAGATGGCTCACTTTATTCCCCTAAAGAAATTACCAACATCTTTAGAGACAGCGAAAGCTTTCATCTCCCACATTCTTAAGCTTCATGGATTACCTTCCCAAATCATCTCAGACCGTGGCTCCCAGTTCATTTCCAAATTCTGGAGAGCCCTCTGTCACACCTTACGAATAGATCATCGAATGTCAACTGCCTACCATCCTCAGACAAACGGGCAAACTGAGCGTGTCAACCAGACACTGGAACAGTACCTACGATGCTATTGCACTCATCTGCAGGACGACTGGTTCCATCTACTGCCACTTGCGGAATTTGCGTATAACAATGCCACAAGCTCTTCCTCTCTTTTCTCACCATTTTATGCAAATTACGGTTTCCATCCCAGCAGTTTACCATCTTCTTCCCTTACTAATAATGTTCCAGCTGCGCAACATTATCTTCTGACCCTGAAGAAGACTCTCAGTACTCTTCGCTCCAATCTTGAAGCGGCTCAACAAAGACAAAAAAAATACTATGATGCTCATAGAAGACTACCCCCTACATACAAGGTTGGTGATTTAGTCTGGCCTTCCACTCGGAATTTACGCCTTAAAATACCGTCAAAGAAACTCGGGCGTCAATACACTGGACCTTTCCCAATTTCCCATATCATCAATAACAATGCTGTCAAACTACTTCTACCTCCAGAATGGAAGATACA
Organism: Rana kukunoris; assembly: GCA_029574335.1. Classification (NCBI taxonomy): domain Eukaryota; kingdom Metazoa; phylum Chordata; class Amphibia; order Anura; family Ranidae; genus Rana; species Rana kukunoris. The sequence continues at coordinate 54,339 of JAJQKJ010000791.1, read as the reverse complement.
TCCCTCCTTCCATGTATCACTTATCAAACCCTTCACACCTAATCCATACCCTAACAGAGATCCTCAACCCCCTCCTCCTGTCGACGTGCTTGGTGAGACCGAGTATGAGATTGAAAAGATTCTTGATTCTAAAAAACAGGGTTCCTCCCTTCTATACTTGATACGGTGGAAGGGATATACACATCTTGATGATTCCTGGGAAGACTCTTCACATATTCATGCTCCCCGACTTCTTAGGCAATTCCATCATAGGTATCCTGATCGACCAGCTCCTACAGGGTGCACTATTGTAACGTTACTGCCGTTACTATCCGCAATCCGAGCGCAGCTGTATCTTTTGCTGACAGCTGCGCTCCGTTCTGTGACCTGTCCGCGTCACTTCCGGTGCGCGGACGTCTGCGCTCCACGCTGGAACGCGGAAGTGCGTCCCAGTGCGCGCGCCCATCTCCTTCACAATCACCCGGGCTATTTAAACCCCTAGGTTCGGCGGCAGGGTGTTCGGTTATTCTCGTTGAACCCCTGCCGCCACCTGGGATCCCTGCAAGCTGCCTCAGCCCTGCTGTCTCTCCAGACCAGAGGACTCCCAACTTGCCTGAACTACCTGCCCTGTCTGAATCCAGCTAAGACCTCCAGATCCCCTCCTAGTGGATTTTCACCATGGAACCTGCATCTGAATAAGGAGAGATCAAGCTGACAGGATTAACCCCTGGCCTCAGCCAAACCCGCAAGTACCCTGTTACCAGGAAATATCAATCATACTAACAGTAGTATTCCCTATGTAGAAGGACTGTGTGTATTCTCTCTGTAGCTGCTAATCATCACTTGGAGACCTGTCATATTCTATGCATGTCTGTAGATACCACTGACACTGGGTTTTAACCCCTACTTATACAAGCTCAGCTTATGTTAAATTCATTACCTTACCAAGCAGGACTGCCATATACTTCTTAAGAGACTTATACTTTGTTATTTGAATACTAGCCTATGATTTAATAAGCTAAGTTTTACTATCTTGTTCCACCGGAGGTTGTGATGATTTAACCCCAGCTCTCAGTTCATCTTGAGAGAGGTTGGTGGTTGACCTGAGAAGCCTCTAAACTGGAATCCACACATAAGGCCTAAAACCCGAGTTTAACCGCAGAGGCGTTACACACTGGCACCCTGTGCTTTTTACAGATTAAAGCAGGATAACCATGAGCACATGTGACAGACGTGAAAGGGTCTGGAGAAGCCGTGGAGAATGTTATGGTGCCTGTACAATCAATCGTTCAGCATGACTGATTTGGTGGTGGGTCAGTGATGGTCTGAGGAGGCATATCCATGGAAGGAAACACAGACCTCTACAGGCTAGATATTGCTAACCTGACTGCCATTAGGTATCGGAATAAAATCCTTGGACCCCTTGTCAGACCCTACGCTGTTGCAGTGGGTCCTGGTTTCCTCCTGATGCACGAGAATGCATCCAGTTTCTGGAGGATGAAGGAATTAGTACCATTGAATGGCCCCCACACTCGCCTAACCTAAATACAATAGAATACTTCTGGGACATTATGTTTCGGTTTATCTGAAGCCGCCAGGTTACACCTCAGTCTGTTTCGGAAGGTGATGCCCTGATCCAGATCTGGGAGGAAATACCCCAGGACACTATCTGTCATCTCATTAGGAGCATTCCCCAACATTGTCAGGCATACATACAAGCATGTAGGGTCCATACAAACTACTGAGTAACAGTAAAAATAGTCTCAGCAAAATAGCCCGCTGCATAATTTTTTCAATTTGATTTTCTTTGAATTCAGCCCTCTGTAGGTAGATAATTTTAATTTTCATTCCCAACACATTAATCAGTCCATATCAGTATAGATATTCAGCAGGCTAGTTTTCCCCATTGAGATCTGATGTGTTTTCAAAGTGTTCCTTTAATCACTTGCTTACTGGGCACATAAACCCCCCTCCTGCCCAGACCAATTTTCAGCTTTCAGCCTTGATGCACTTTGAATGACAATTGCGCAGTCATACAACACTGTACCCAAATTATTATTATTTTTTCCACACAAATTTTGGTGGTATTTAATCACCACTTGGGTTTTTATTTTTTGCTAAGCAAACAAAAAAAGATGGAAAATTTAAAAAAAAAAAATGTTGTTAAAAAATTTAGCAAACAGGTAATTTTTCTCCTTCATTGATGTGCGCTGATGAGGCGGCACCGATGGGCCCTGATGGGCTGCAGTGATGGGCACTGATAGGCACAGATAAGGCGGCACTAATTAGGACAGATAAGGTGGTACTGATGGGCACAGATAAGGCAGCACTGATAAGATGGCACTGATGGGTGGCACTGAAGGTCACTGATAGGTGTTACTAATAGGCACCACTGATAAATGGCCCTGATGGGTGGCAGTGGTAGGTGACAATGATGGGCAGCACTATTGATGAGGCACTGATTGGTGACATTGATAGATGGTGCTGGTGGACACTGGTAGGCGGCACTGGTAGGTGGCACTAACAGGTGGCACACGTGGGCACAGATGAGCTAGCAACAGCTCTCCCTGATCGGGACCAATGTCCCTATAAGCGTGAGGAGAAAAAATAGCCAATTTCCGGCTCTGTTTACATCATATGATCAGCTGTCATTGGCTGACAGCTGATCACGTGGTAAGAGGTTGGGATCGACCCCTTACTCCGATCTGTGATCCAGCGAGTCTCATAGACTCGCTGATCCCAGAGAGAGCCATGCACGCCCTGCAGGGGGCGAGAAGGCCGCTCGATCACGGGAGGACGTCATTCGGCTATAGCACAGATCTGAAACAGTTAATGTTTTTGAGCAGTGTGTGTGTGTGTGTATATATATATATATATATATATATATATATATATATATATATATATATATATATATATATATATATATTGTGACAGGAAGTCAGGTAAATCTGTGGGTGTTGTCACAGACGGGAGATACATTTCTGCCTTGTTTAGACAATACACCAATTACTACCAGGCATTGGAAAACTTCAGCTGTTCAGAATGAGGTAATTAACCTCCCTGGCGGTATGATTCTTTAAGATTTTAGGTGCTAAAAGCGGTACCATTATTTGCAAGGGAATTTGGCGTTTTATACTGTAGGCTTGTAATTCTTAGGAATAACTCACTTAAATCTATTCAAACAAGAGTCTAATAGGCATCCCGGGTATGATTTTTTTTTTTTTTTTTAATTAAAAATTATAATATAATAAATAATTATAAAAAATGATCACAAATGATAATATAATTATAGTAAAAATTATTCAATAATGTAATCAAATCAAAATCACTGAAATTTGCTCAGTTGCAGAATTTTTGCTGTCATTTTTTTTTTTTTTTTATGACGAATTTCCCCATAAATCGCTATCGCTAAATTCTGCAAGTGATTCTGATTTATTATCGCTGTTTTTTAGCTGCTCTAAAACAATTTTTGCCATAAAAGGGACACTTTTGGTTGCTATGGGCAATCTACAGTTTGCAGGGAGAAAGAAAAGTTTTTATTATACAAAATGACATGTAGTGTACAGGGCAGACCACTAGGGACATGGGGGGTGTGTATTTTTTACATACAGTACTGTAATCTATAAGATTACAGTGTACTGTATGTATAGTGTTTGTTTACTTTTTTAAATTTGGCGCCGTTCCCCCCCCTACGTCGCGACGCTCGCAGGGAAGGGAATCGGAGGTACACACAGCATCAGGCGGACATCCGCCCGCCGTGTACTGCGGGGATTCATCGCTGGATCGCAGAGAAAAGGTAAGTAAACTTTTTCTGCATCCAGCGAGGTAAGCGCGTGTGTGGCACGGGGTTACCGATATTAGCTTAAAAATCTCACCCCGTGCCACACACGTGAAGACCGCCAGGGAGGCTAGTCTGACCGGGGGAAAAAAAAAATGCACCCCGAGCGTGACTCGGGGTTACCGCTTCTGGCACTGAATGTTAACCCCGAGTCACGCTCGGGAATACCGCCAGGGAGGTTAAGGCCTCTATGTCATCCAAAGGATGACTACTGATTGCTGCATCCTGAGGCTTTTTGAGTTAAGGAGAGCAGTCAGAAAGTCTTCTGAAGAGGTGAGGTGGTTGTTGATTTTTCTGTGTGATAAAAATCAAAAAGACTATTATTTTTCTGCTGTCTGACCAGCAGTGTCTGCCCAGCAGTAGGCTGTTCCAGACTCCATAGGTAGGTTCCTGTGTTGTGAAGATAGATGCCTCAAGTGGCAAGGGTTTATTTTAGGTTTTGTTTTGTTTATGCTGTTTTGATGCCAGCAATAAACCATAACCAAGAATAAACTATATCCTTTGTTTTTAATCAACTGCCTTTCTGTATAGTTCAGCATGTAGTGAACCCATCCAGGGAGTCACACACACCCGCTACCGAGCTAATCCTTCACAATATATATATATATATATAAAACTTAAAATAGTAGGTGCAGAATGTCTAAGCAGACGTTGTAGAAGTTCTGGATCTTGCATACCTCATTGCAATGATTGACCATAAAGTAAGTATTGTCTGCTCAGGACATTAACATGCAGAGACTACAGCACAGGCACATTTTGGCTGAATGCACTGTCAGACTGGACAACAGTAAATTGTTTGGGCTGCTGTGATTTAGATCTTAGCTGAACGGTGTCACCACTTCATTTCTTGTCCTCCCTTCCTATATGCTGCTGTCTATATCCTCCTCTTCTTCTCAGCATGAGATTCAACCAGCAGATATCTTTCAAGTATTTCACTTATGCTTCTCACTATGGTTCTCAGCCAACATAATATTGTAAAAAAAAATGGCACATCATTTCATTTTACACGTTTTATTTAAAATGGGGTAATACAAAAACACAGTTAAAAAACAAAGCACAAACTGTGGTATTTTCCACCATGTTTTGCATATTACTTAAAGGCATGCAGGAGCTGCAGCTGAGACAAGAATGGGGTTGGCTGTAAGTGAGTGATTTACAGATTGTGCTTGGCTAAACAGGAATGGTTCAACAGCAGTGGCTTTTTCTTCAGCATACAAAAGTAAGGCTAGTTTTGATAATTTTTTTTTTTATTCATTTTTCAATAACAGGATAGCTAGACCAACCTGCAATCCACTGTAACCATTTACAATACAAGAGACAGTGGTAGACGGTGGTAGAAGCCTGCCAAAGATTACTCACATGTAACAGAAGATACTTACCGCTCACATGTAACAAAAGATGCTTAGAGACTGCTCACATGTAACAGAATATGCTTAGAGACTGCTCACATGTAACAAAAGATGCTTAGAGACTATTCACATGTAACAAAACATTTTTTTTTTTTGTGACTGCGACATTATGGCAGACACTTTGGACAATTTTGACCCATTTTTGGGACAATTGTCATTTTCACAGCAAAAAAATGCATTTAAATTGCATTGTTTACTGTGAAAATGACAGTTGCAGTTTGGGAGTTAACCACAAGGGGGCGCTGTAGGATTTGAGTGTTCCCTGTGTGTGTTTACAACTGTAGGGGGGTGTGGCTGTAGGTGTGACGTCATCGATCACGTCCCCCTATAACAGGGATGACGCGATCGATGCTGCGGCCACAGTGAAGCATGGGGAAGCCGTGTTTACACACGGCTCTCCCCGTTCTTCAGCCCTGGGGACCGGTCGCCGCAGTCCAGCGGCGATCGGGTCCGCGAGTCCCGCGGACCCGGTCCCGGAGCTTCGGACCGGGTCACGGGAGCGCGCCGCGGGCGCGTGCCCGTGACCCACGGCTGGGTACTAGAAACCAACGTATATATACGTTGATGTGCCCAGCCGTGCCATTCTGCTAACGTAAATGTTCAGTAGGCGGTCCTTAAGTGGTTAACCCCAAATAGTTTGCGAACAGCAAACTATTTGGGGTGTTCGCGGAAAATTCGAAAAGCCGCAGAACACCCTGGAAAAGTCTATGGGAGAAATGTAAAGTGCTAATTTTAAAGGCTTATATGCAAGTTATTGTCATAAAAAGTGTTTGTGGACTGGGGTCCTGCCCCAGGGGACATGTATCAATGCAAAAAAAGTTTAAAAAAAAAAAAGGTAGTTTTTTTCAACAGCAGTGATTTTAATAATGCTTAAAGTGAAACAATGAAAGTGAAATATTCCTTTAAATTTCATACCTAGGGGGGTGTATAGTATGCCTGTAAAGCAGCGCTTGTTGCCCATGCTTAGAACTGTCCCTGCCCAAAATGTCATTTCTGAAGCATAAAAAGTCATTTAAAATCACTGCTCCCAGAAAAACTGCAGTTTTTAAAACTTTTTTTTTGCATTGATACATGTCCCCTGGGGCAGGACCCGGGTCCCCAAACACGTTGTAGGACAATAACTTGCATATTAGCCTTTAAAATTAGCACTTTAGATTTCAAACATTCAAGTCCCATAGACTTTAATAGGGTTCTAAAACTTTTGGTCTGTTCACAGGTTCTGGTGTGAACCAAACGGGGGGGGGGGGGGTTCGGCTCATCTCTAGTGCTTAGAGACTGCTAACATGTAACAGAATATACTTAGAGACTGCCCACATTTTAAGTGTAGCGCCCTGCTCCTGATGAACAGGCGCTGCCTCAAATTTGTAAATAATGTTAACAAAGATAAATTCGCCCTTTCTGTGTTCCCACCACTACGGTTATAAACAACTAGTAATAATGAAATTGGCAAAAGAGTAAAGCAGCTACTTTAAAAAAAATCAAACCGTGAAAAACATATTCTAAAACCCTAAAATTAGTGTAATAAATATAAGCAGCGCTTTAAACAATGTAAGATGAAATATCCGTTTTCACAGGTATTCAACAATAATGCTAATGTCCATACACATCACCATGTGACAAAAGTGAATATGTGCACAAATTTCAAAATATATATAAATGTGTTTAAATATTAATTAAATATAAGTCCATAAAACACATCAAGTGGGTTTGTGGAAAAAATAATGATAATAGCTTCCAATCTTCCACCACACCCGGTGTCAGTGAATCCTCTCCTGTCAGATGCAAAACTCACCTACTCAAATTGCCTTACACTCTCGCGTTCGGCGTGTAAATGTGAACAAAAAGACATCACTGGTAGGTATAGCAGATAATTCCAGTTCCAACCAATTCACTGACAGAAAGCTCCCCTGGGGCGTGGCTGTGCGGCAACCATCTGAAGTGAACGTGTGACGTATCAAGGCCGATCAAGGAAGCAGAGATCCAAGAATGAACAGCGGGGAGGTGGTGAGCGATCAGTTGACAGCTTGGGTCTGCTGTGACCAATATACTCGGTTTTCGGTTCATCTCTGAACGAGTGTTTTCTGTGCAGTGTATTGCTCTATTTTGTTTAGATTCATGTGAGTGCTATATTTGAAGAATTAAGTGTGTTATCAAACAGATTTTACGGTTTCACGCTATTTTGAGCACTTCTTTTATTTACATGCGGAGCTTTCTGGCAGTGAATTGGTTGGAACTGGAATTATCTGCTATACCTACCAGTGAGGTCTTTTTGGATACGTTTACACGCCAAACACGAGAGTGTAAGGCAATTTGAGTTGGTGAGTTTTGCATCTGATGGTAGAGGATTCACTGACACCGGGTGTGGTGGAAGATTGAAAGCTGCCTCAAATTTAATGGGGGTCTGAGCTGTTATTTGGCTCAGACCAGAGCGATAAACCACTCAAGACTTGGACCATTATGCAGGTTAAGGATCTTGCCCCTTCTTGCAATTCGCACAGCGTTGCTTTAACTGACAATTGCGCTGTCGTGCTCCCAAACAAAATTGGCGTCCTTTTTTTCTCACAATAGAGCTTTCTTTTTGTGGTATTTGATCACCTCTGCGGTTTTTATTTTTTGCGCTATAAATAAAAATAGAGCGACAATTTTGAAAAAAAAAAACAATATTTTTTACTTTTTGCTATAATAAATATCCCCAATAAAAAAACAATTATTTTCCTCAGTTTAGGCCGATTCTTCTACCTATTTTTGGTAAAAATCGCAATAAGCGTTTATCGTTTGGTTTTGCGCAAAATTTATAGCGCTTACAAAATAGGGGATAGTTTTATGGAATTTGTAATAATATTTTTTTTTTACTACTAAATGCAGCAATCAGCGATTTTGTTCGTGACTGCGACATTATGGCGGACACATGGGACAATTTTGACACATTTTTGGGACCATTGTCATTTTCACAGTGAAAAGTGCTTTAAAAATGAACTGATTACTGTGAAAATGACAATGCAGTGAAGCAGTTAACCACTAGGGGGCGCTGTAGGGGTTAAGTGTGACCTCATGTGTGTTTCTAACTGTAGGGGGGCGGGGCTGGACGTGTGATGTCAGTGATAGTCGTTTCCTATATCAGGGAACAGATGATCACTGACATTGCAACAGTGAAGAACGGGAAAGGTGTGTTTACACACACCTCTCCCTCTTCAGCTCCTGTGACCGATCGCGGGACACCGGCGGCGATCAGGTCTGCGGGTCCCGTGGTCACGGAGCTCCAGGCCGGGTTGCGTGTGCGCGCGACCCACGGCTGGGCTCTTAAAGGGGACATATATAAGCGCCCATGTGCCCAGCCATGCCATTCTGCCGACGTATATCGGCGTGCGACGGTCCTTAAGTGGATAAAGGCAATTTAGCCTCTGTTCTAGCCATTGTGGGCTGGGAGTGATTCATCATTGAAAGTTATTACCACCCCAGGCCAAAGGTGGCAGCAGTCTGGTCATGGTATATCGAGTTTCCCCCTCAGCAATGAATTAGTGGGAGTGGTTACCCCGCTGTGCATGCTGGGAGGGGTACTTAAGAGACATGCCATTGGTGTGGGGTCCATTCGCACCTCGTGGCCCGCCTGGCCGGAGGTGCGTGTTGGGAATCCTAGCTCCGGGACCATGTTGGCTCAGGGCTGCGGCTTCGTCTGGTGGGCCCAGTTGTCTGACTGGGGCCCGTACTACAGAAGTTAATCCTGTGCTATCCGTCCTGTGGGAGGAAGCCACTTGATGAAGGAGACCAGGGAAGGACCTATCCTGGTAAGGACCATGCAAGGGGCCAGTACTTTAGAAGAAGGCCTGGAAGCTTCATCCAAGGATGCACCGTACACCAAGAGGCCCGACAGCGTCGCCTGTCGGGTCTAAAGGTTCTAGTGAGAAAAGCTAAAGAGATCCGGGTGCTGAATCCTGTGGCAGAGGATTCCGGACCAAAATATCTCACTGAGAAAGGAAGGTCTGTGGCAGAGACTGTACTTTATTTCGTGCGTCATCCCGGGTGCTAGGCCAGTGAAAGGAACCTATCCGGGTGAGCAATACCCACTCTGGCTAGAGTGGCGACGAGAACTGTTTGCTGGAAACAAGAGTGTTTCCTTACTTTGTGACAGTGCACCTGAACCCACCTACCCTTCCACCCATTACTGTTCTTTCTACTAAAGTTCTCCAAAATAAACCCAAAGAGAAAAGAGGTGCATTGTGTGTGGATATTAAAATTCTTTGGACTCTCCTTTCACCCTGGATAGCGAGAATAGAGGCAACGTGCCACCCAAAATCTAAATCAGCAGCTCCTTTGGGGGTACTGCTACATAGGAAAAGCCTATCCGACACTTCTTTTTTCATTCAAGAAGTGTCCTAGCATCAGCACAAATTATGCTGATGTAGAGATTTCTCCCACTGTGCCTTTTCTGTTAGGGAGAACTCCCCCTGCCAGAATACACAGATCAGCGCTTGCATTCATTGGCTGCAAGTGCTGATTAAATGCTGGTTACCCAGCATGACCGCTTAACAGAAGCTAGTTGTTAGACCGAATTCTGTTGAACAATTAGTGGTACACACAGACTTAAAATTGACAGGCCATGTATACCCTGCTTAACCACTTCCATACCAGGCACTTACGCACCTTCCCGCCCAAGCCAATTTTCAGCTTTCAGCACTGTTGCACTTTAAATGACAATTGCGCGGTCATGCTACACTGTACCCAAACAAAATTGGCGTCCTTTTTTCCCCACAAATAGAGCTTTCTTTTGGTGGTATTTGATCACCTCTGCGGTTTTTATTTTTTGCGCAACAACTAATAAAAGACTGAACATTTAGAAAAAAAAATACATTTTTATTATGTTTTCTCTTTCAATTACGGGCACTTATATGGCGGCACTGATGGGCACTGATGAGGTAGTACTGATGGTCACCGATGAGGTGGCACTGATAGGCGGTGCTGGTATGCAGGACTGGTGGGCACTCATAGGTGGCACTGATGGGCACTCATAGGCGGCACTAGTGGGCAGCACTGGGAACTCATAGGCGGCACAGAATGGCACTCATGGGTGGCACTTATGGTTACTTATGGGTGGCACAGATGGGCACTGGGCATGGATTGGCACGGAGGGGTGGCACTGAAGGACACTGTGGTGGCACTGATGGACTTTGAGGGGTGGCACTGATGTATATGTTGCCAGTCAGTGCCCATGTGTGGGCACTGATTGGCATCTTTCTTTTTTTTTACCTGTATTTTTTTTATTTTATTTTTTACGTATTTTTTTTGCCCTGCCAGTGTGGGCATCCCTGGTGGTCTAGTGTGGGCATACGAGGGGGGGCTGCGCTGATAAACAACCGATCGGCTCTCTTGTACTCGCGTCTGTCAGACTCGAGTGAGGAAGAGCCATCTACGGCTCTTCCTGTTTACATCGTGATCAGCCGTGATTGGACACGGCTGATCACGTGGTAGCGAGCCTCCGCCGGAGACTCGTTACCGAGATCGGTGATGCGGGGTGTCAGACTGACACCCCGCATCAGCGATCGCTGCGCGCCCCCACGGGCGCGCGCGGCATGAAATCGTGCAGGACGTTTGAGAACGTCCAGTCACGATTTCATAACCACTTCCTGGCCGTAAATCTGCTATTGGCCGGGCGGGAAGTGGTTAAAGTGTTTTTTACCCTAACACTTCATATTCATGATATGTGCCTGTTGTACCATGCACGTATGAGAGAGTATCCTGTTTGCTTTGTATTGCTTCCTTTGTATGAAATCCATGGTGATCCTACCAGTCCCTTTGCTTTTCTAACAAACACTGACCACACTAAGCAGGAGAGCACACCGTGGTCAATTCTCTAGCTAGCTGGGAAGCTCAGTGTGCTGCTGTTGCTGCTTCTCCCTCCAGCTTTTATTCAGCTGAGAACAGAGGGAATGTGATCTATTATAAAAAAGGGACAAAAAAGGTATTTAGAATGTTTTTTTTTAATATCTATACAAAAATGTTTTGAAATACATTTCTATTTTATGCTGAATAGTTTGCTTTACAGGGTGATTGTTTACAATCACTTTAACAGAGGACTAGTGTTGCTCACGAATATTCGCATTGCGAATATTCGCTACGAATATTGCATATTCGAGTATTCGCGAATAACTCGAATATTGCGGCGAATATTCGCTATGGCGAATATTTGTATTTTTTCAAATTTATTTTTAAAACAGATCACATCCTAGTGATCTCCATCGATGTCTAAAAGCATTGCTGGTATGATTAGAGAGAGAGACCCTGGGCCGAGTAGCTGATGCGATTCTTTTATGTTGCCGAAAATTCGCATTGCGAATTTTCGCCAACATAAAAGAATCGCATCAGCTACTCGGCCCTTCTTTTGCATCAGAGCCAATCAGAATAACTTGAATATTCGGCAAAAGGAATATTGCGCGATATTCCTTTTGCCGAATATTCGAGTTATTCTGATTGGCTCTGATGCAAAAGAAGGGCGGAGAAGATAATCGTGCAATATTCCTTTTGCCAAATATTCGAGTTATTCTGATTGGCTCTGATGCGCCTTTCTTTTGCATCAGAGCCAATCAGAATAACTTGAATATTCGACAAACGGAATATTGCGCGATTATCTTCTCTGCCCTTCTTTTGCATCAGAGCCAATCAGAATAACTCGAATATTCGGCAAAAGAAATATTGCGCGATATTTCTTTTGCCGAATATTCGAGTTATTCTGATTGGCTCTGATGCAAAAGAAGGGCGGAGAAGATAATCGTGCAATAGGAATATTGCGCGATTATCTTCTCCACCCTTCTTTTGCCCCCTTATTCTCCTTTCTTTTAAGTAGAGTTAGTGTAGAGTTAGTGTTTAGTGCATATTAGTTTAGTAATACAGGAAATGATCTCCGTTTATGAGAATTTCGCAATCAAATTTTTTTTGGATAAAATATCACGAATATTCGATATTAGCGAATATTCTTCTATATATTCGCGCAATATCGCGAAATCGAATATGGCGTATTCCGCTCAACACTACAGAGGACTGTTAGAAACTGTTTTAATGTAGCAGAAGACTGCCAGAGACTGTGTTCATTTTACACCCACTGGCAGATAAGCTGTTCTGTAAAAAATCAAAGCCATTTTTATTTATTTCAAGTACTTCTATAGTACAGACAATTGACATAGTGTACATTCACATCAGTCCCTGCCCTTAAGGATTGTACAATCTAAGGTTTAAATTAGACAGTCGCCAATTATCCTACCAGCATATCTTTGGTGTATGAGAGAAAACTGGAGAAAATCCACACAAGCACAGCCAGAACATACAAACTCTATGGCCCGGATTCACATACATCGGTGCATATTTATTCCGCCGTAGCGTATCTTCTTTAAAATACGCCGGCGCAATGCAGAGAGGCAAGCATGGAATTCACAAAGCAAATGCACCCAACGTTGCGCCGGCGTAACGTAATTTCGTAGGCATAAGCTGGCGTAGGTGGAAGTGGGTATGACCCCATGCAAATGATGGTCCGAGCGTGGTGCAATGCTTTACGCCCGACGTATTATGAACGGCGCATGCGCTGTGACGCGGGCGTATGACCAGCACCACTGTGCGCATGCTCACAACTACGCCGGCGCAACTTCCTGAGATATACCGGCCCACCAGCTTACGCCGAGCGCATAAATACACCCAGCTATACGCCCGTCCGGTGCAAAAGTACACCAGCTTTCTTCTCTTCCCCCTGGAGCAGAGTACTTTTATGGAGCCATGGCTGATGCTAAGACTGAGAGGGACAGGAGAAAAAACAACTTCTCTCCAGATGAGAGGGCTATCCTCACATCAGCCATCTCCAAATTTGATGTGTTCCTCCATTGGGGACAGAGCTCCAGGACCAGCAGGGACAGGAAGATGGAGATCCTGGATCAGATGACCCTGGAGGTGAATGCCCTTGGGCATGAGACCAGGACCCCTAGGGACATATCGAACAAAAATAAACGACATGCGTCGGCGTGTCCAGGACAAACTGGCCATTATCAGAAGGCATCTCAGGGGCACGGGGGGTGGCCCACCTTGTGCTGTGAAGTAGACCCCGGAGGAGGAGGTGATCGCCAGCTGTCTCGAGCGGGAGCAGGTGGAGGGCCTGGAGGGCTTTGACTCCACTGATCAGGGGTTGAAGACAGGTAAGTGTGTTTTATCCTCCATTCGGTGTGTAGCATGTGAGGGGGTGGAAGGGAATATGTGACAAGTGTGTGGGTCCACCAACATGTGAATGTTTTGTGTCATCCACAGATGTGCTGGAAGGAGCTGGGTTGTCGTCTGCCGGTGTCCTACCCATGCCATCCCCGGAATATCCTGTGCCTCAGCCTGACCCCCTGGGAAGCCATGATCCATCCGTGGAGGGGAGTGCCCACACCTCTCCTCTAGAGGATGGATCTGGAACTGGAGGAATGCCTTCACTTTGAGGAGTCTTCCATTTTCCCCGGGCCGTTACAGACCTCCACCCCATCCAGGGAACCCCCTCCCGGTCTACCCTGTCCGGACGGACACAAGCCTCTCCATCCCCCAGGAAGGCTTTGAGGAAGACCAGGGGAGTAGCTGGATCCCTTCAAGAAGGGCTGCAGAGGGAGCAGGTCCGGCAGACACACCACATGGGTGCTCTTGCTTGTGACCTGCACCATGTGGCAGACAGCCTGGCCTCCTCTGCCAAGACCCAGGCTGAATGCAGCAGCAGTGCTTCACACAGCAGGCTGAGCAAAGCAGCTCGATCTCTGACTGCCTGCAGGATGTGAGTGCCAACTGCGCTGCCATGGTGACCGGCACGGGTGACCAAGCTCAGACCCTGGAGGCCATACGTCACCACATGGTGGCAGGGGGTCCCTCACCATCTGGTGACCAGGGCTCCAATGTGCAGGCCAGCCTGGAGCATCATACCCGGGCAATTGTGGTTTGGGAATTGATTCTGGGAGTGGCTGTCCAGGCCAATACTGCTGCCATCGAGGCGGAGGGAAGGCAGACCAGGCGCAACCAGCAGCAGACCACCAACCGCCAGCTGCGGATGCAGGCGGAGACGAACTCTGTCCTCACACGCATTGCCCTTGCATTGGAGGGCAGGCAGCCAGCATCTGCCAGAAATGACAGACCAGGGGATGAACCTCCTCCTGATGCCCCACCCCCACCACCCAAGGCTCCCCCCAGACAATTGAGGAGCCATTCCCATGGCACGAGGCCTGGCCCACGAGAGGGCAAATGACTGCTCTTTTTTTTTTTTTTGTGCTCAGATTATGAGCTGTTATTTTTTTTTTTAAGGTTGGACGTGCACAGAGGTATGTGCCGTCCTCCTGTAAGGGCATGCCATGTCGGCCAATGGCATGATCCCTTTTTTTTTTGTAGTAACTGCACACGGTTAGGAGTGCAGGCTACAGTGTGACTGGTGTGTGAATGTGTGGGTGACATTCCTGCCAGCAAGGTGTGTCACCTTTTTTCGTCAGGGAGAGGTTATCCCCACGACCGTGTGAATGTGGTATGAATGGACAGCAACATTATTAGTGCCTTGACGTGGCGTTGCTGCTCCAAGTCCTGTGTGGTGGACTTGGGCTAAACCAATGTGAGGTGGATGTGGTGTGTGTGAGCTAGGGACCACAGTGGTGTGCATGCGTGCATTGTCCGTGTGTCATGATGAATGTATGTGTTTAACGTGCAAAGATACGTTCCACGAGGCAACTCCTGACTGCTGTTCCTTCAGCAGACGGAGTCTCCTCAGGCAGGGGGGGACTGTGTGGTTGGGACATCAGGTCATAACACATGTCAATCTCCAGGCCCTTTCTCATGGCGTAGTTGTTTCAGCACACAACATGCGCCGATGATCTGGCACACAAAGTTTGGAGAATACAACAGGGCCCCCCGGACTTATCCAGGCATCGGAAACGGGACTTCAGGATGCCAAATGTGCGCTCCACCACTGCACGGGTGCGTATCCATACGGCTTCCGGTATGGAGTCAGGAGATGGGGCCCAAGTGCATATCCCGAGTCACCTGGAAGAGAAAAGACAGGAGGATGTTAGCCGTGCATGTGCCCCTCGTGATGTCTACATCATGGGGTCGGACAGTCATGCCTGACTCCCATATTACTCACCAACCAGCCAGCTGTCCCTGTACACGTTCTGTTCGAATTCTGCTGGGATGGTGCTTTGACGGTATATGTAGCTGTCGTGGCTGGCCCCTGGGTGTTTGGCACGGACGTGCCATATGAGGCATTGGGCATCGGCTATCACCTGTACGTTGATGGAATGCCACTGCTTACAAATGCGGTATATGTGCTCTGTGGCACTGGGGGCCCGTAGTGCCACATGTGTGCAATCGATGGCCCAGACGGTACGTGATAATCCGGTAATTCTGTAGAAATCCTGCATTGCCTTCTGCCGCAGATGCTCATGGGTGGGTTTGATGATGTGATGGGACATGCGTGTGAGGATTGCGGGGACAACCTGGTGCACACATCTGCTCATGGTGGATTGTGACATGCCAGACACAACTCCACTTGTACGTTGGAAAGATTCACTGGCGAGGAAATGGAGTGTTGCCAGTACCTTGACCAGTGGCTGCACTGAATGTGAGCGTCCCGTCTGGCTGGTGATTTCATCATGCAGGGCTGTGGCTAATTCCAGGATGGCATCAGGGCTAAATTGGAAGATGTGATACACCTACGATTCCCCCATGCCAAAGACGTTCATGCGCGTTCGGTATATCCTCTCCCGTGCCCTCCTCCTCCGTGCCTGTGGACACAGTAGTATTATGACCATGGCTGCCCCTGGCATGTTGGCATACAGATGTGTTGTCCTGCAAGTGTGGATGCTCAGCTTGTTTGTAACGGTGCTGCTGCAGCTGCTCTCACAGCTGACCTGTGCACGTCTGTTGCTGAGTTACACCTGCTTTATGAGGAATAACTTTGCGCCGGGCGAACAACTTACGCGCGGCGTGCGTAGCCAGCGTCGGGCGCACGTACGTTCGTGAATCGCCGTATCTCCCTCATTTTCATATTTGAATACAAAATCAATGGGAGCACCAAAATCCACAGAGTTCCCCTTTTACATCTATACTCGCAGAGTTCCCTTACACTGTAAGAGGGGACTCTTCAGACTCTGATGTAAGGGAAAACCCTGGAGCCTCTAACCTAAGTGATGCTTTAGGAACCCTGATTTAAGGGGGAACACTGAGAACTCTGCTGTACAGAAAAGACTCAGATGTAAGGGGAAACATTGTGGTCTCTGGTGTAAAGGGGAACTCTCATTCACATCTATCTGAGGCTGCTGGAATTTCCTGCCCTAACTTCCCTTTTCTGAGGCACATTGGAGCATGGGCAGACACAGAGGGGTGGGGGGGGGGGGCAAGAGGTGCAGATTGAACCCTTTCTCCTCTCCTGTCTGTGTCTGTGTATGTGTTGGGGAGGGGGTTTTTAGTACTTGCTTTGGGCAATGTGAAACAGTAACAGACACACTCAGCTTAGACAACTGCAGCCAGCAACCCTTCTGGGAAGCCATAGTCCAGTCTAAATAATGTGTCCAGGTTTCAGGCAATCTGAAACCCGGACAAATGATTCCAAACTCTAACTTCCCGGGTGAATCCTGGACAGGTGGCAACCCTATAGTTAATTCCAACCAAGGACCCTAGTGCTACAAGGCATACGTGCTAAACTTTAGGCCCCTGTGCTGCCCCCTAAACCATGCTAATTCACCCTTCTCATTGCCATAATTAATTGCATAATCCAGAAGCACAGTCTGGTTCCTGATGTGCAAGGAAAACAAAAAAATAAATTTAACTAGCTACAATATGTAAAACAGCAGCAGAAAAAAAAATTTGAAAATGTACGATTTCAATAAATACTGTATATTCAGCAAGATTACTTGTCCATGTCTGACAAGATGCCCTAGTATAAACTCACCTGATTTTTCAAGCCCAACTAAGCAGAACAATATATTGTTATCATGATTGAGGTGAACACATTTAAATCATAGGAACTGCGGTTATTTTTTAATTTTTTTTGGAACTTGGTAGATCACTACCTAATAAACATCCTCGATCATGAAATAATGTATTCCAGAGATACTGAATCCCAACGGATACCACTACTACTAAGTTTGTTGAAGAATTTTTTTATATATATTGTTAATAATATGAATTAACCTTGTTGGCACATGAATAAAGTAATAGTAAACTGTACGCTTGTATTTTTACCTATAGGTAAGCTTATAATAAAGCTTAACTGTAGGTTACCGTAAATGAATATCTCACCGTATAGGAGATATTCTAGTGAGCAGCAGCCAGTAACGCCTCTGACGCATATGCACTGAAGGAATGGCATACCCTTGCTGTCTTTTCAGAGCTCTATGCAACGGCCGCCATCGTGGCTCAGCAAGTCCGGGTTCGTGCGTTGCAGCTGCTTGAAGAAAGACTGGGTAAAGATGGAAGCCTCTGCAGTGGTGACAGCATGCCACTAGAGGGCTTTGTTTCAAGGTAAGCTTTTCATAATGTGCTAGTATGTAGTACATAGTAGCACATTATGCCTGTACCTTGCAGGGGGACTTATTTTTTTTGGTTTCGGTCTGTACATGCTAATTTAAACTCATCTCTGCTAAAGAATTCTCAAGCAATGTTGAAGGTAGTTATTTATTTATCACATTAAAATTGTCAGGTTTTTAATATACTGTTTTCTGTCAACCACGTGTATATTTATTGAATGACATAAGTCTACGCTGTAATTTTTTTCAAACTTTTAATGAGTGCAAGCTTCGGTGCCTCAGTGTCAGTGTCAGTGTCAGTGTCAGTCAGAGCAGCCTTCAGGTGGAGTAGGATGCTTCCCGACGAGTCTGCTCCACTCAGGGACAAGCTAGACAGGCAGTCTGTCTGCAGACAGGTGCACTCCTCCCAGCCCTCAGTGGTAAAGTACACACCACCGCTTCCAGGACACAACCGTTTGCCTCCCTCCCCCGGCAACCTTCACAAAACTGCCCAAATGGCCCAGAAAAAGCCCCCCCTTACCCCGGAAGAGCACCTTCATCTCCCCGCTATCCAGTCCTCCCCAGCAGCACCGATCCATTCAATCTGATAGCCCCCAGCCTGGATCCTGCTGCCTGATCGGCGGCCATCTTGCTACACCCAGCCCCACTCTCCCCTTTCTCAATACCATTAGAACTTGATCCAGGGTTCGCCCGATCGCCTCTCAAGGGGTCAGGAAGGAATTTTTTTCCCTGTCGTAGCATATTGGCGTAGCTCGGCTAGGGTTTTTTTTGCCTTCCTCTGGACCAAGCCAGGATAGAGGATTCAGTCAATCCTTATAAATCCTCCCCTCCCTCCCCTGGTGTTTCACGACCATGGTTATTGTGCAATATTCTGCGGAAACCATTTGGGATCTGAGGCGATTTGCCGCAATATTACCTGCCACCACCAAAAAAGCACTACGAATTGAGCGCCTATTGAGAATCGATCGTCGATCGACTATCAAAAATCTCAGCCGTTTACCCCAGCCTAAGCACATATCATGCGCTTTGATCAATAAAAGATTGGCAGTAAAACACTGACTAGAAATCCATGATTTAATCCTACAATACGATTAAGACTGCCTCTTTATTACAGAGAGCTGGCTCACAGCTGACTGTAACACCATTCTAGGTAAACTGGTGCCAGAAAACTATCGTATCATAACTGAAAACAGAATAGGGCAAAGAGGAGGAGGACTGGCGGTGATCTATAAGACTCATCTTGCGATCACTAAACCAGTCCTTCAAAACCCTCTTCCATTCATGGAAACCCTTACTCTGCAACTGCAAACAAACTCCCAGGAGACTGTCCGGATTTTACTCTGCTATAGACCACCTGGCCTAAAATCGCAGCTTTTACTATCATTGACGGACTTTATCTCCACTTACACCCTTAACAGCAAACAGCTTTTGCTGCTCGGGGATTTTAACCTCTGGGCCAACTCCCCACAAGACCCCATTGCTGACGCCTGTATTGACCACCTGGAAGGATTAGGGCTACAACAACTAGTATGTGGACCCACACATGCTTCAGGTTACACATTCGATCTTATTTTCAGACAAGATCTGGAAATAAAATTTTTGGAAAATGAACCGTTGCCATGGACAGATCACCATGCAATTAATTCATTATTTCCAAAATCCCCCCCCTTAACAAAAACAACAAAACCAGTGACAACACACTGGACTAGATGTCAGAAGATGCTTCACTCCGAACTCTTCAAAACCACGTTAAGGAAAAAAATAAAAACAATTCAACCGCATCAAACAGCTGAAGAAACACTGGATGCCATAAACATAGCTCTATTACAGTCAGCTGACTTAATAGCACCGAAACATAAAACCTGCACCTGGAAAAATACCTCCAGCTGGTTCAAAAACCAACTGGCGTTACTGTAGCAAGAGCGCAGAAGGGCGGAAGCCGCCTGGAAAAGAAGCTCTTCAGATGAGAACCTCTCCATCTACAAAGCAACAACAAGAAAATACCACAAAGAAATTTTCAAAGCCAAGAAAATAATTTTTTCTGAGGCTATCGACAGCGCCCTGAACCGCCCCCGCAAACTCTTCAAGCTGGTCACTCAGACCATGAATCCAGGATGTCTTGAAGCCCCCAACTCGGATACCCAAGAATTTTGCAATGAATTATCGGATTACTTCATTAATAAAATCGAAGGAATCCAGCAAAGCATTCAGCAAAACAATACACCCCTCAACCCCCCCCCTGTTATTTACACAACACCTGCAGTAATTTACCACAACCAGGTAAGTTCACGCTGGAACCCGTTTCTATCCATGCCACTAAAAATATCATCGGTACTTTGTGTAACGGCACAGCACCGAATGACATCATCCCCACCAAACTGCTGAAGGAATGCGCCGACATTCTGGCACCTCCTATCACGCAGCTTATTAACCAATCTTTCAAGGAAGGCATAGTGCCCTCCCAGTTGAAAGAGGGCATAATTTGACCCATCTTGAAGAAACCCACCCTGGACCCCAAGGACCCACTCCAGCGCCGTCCCATAACAGGCCTAAATGTACTCTCAAAAGTAATGGAAAAAGAATGTGGTACAACAGCTGCAACAGCATCTAGATACCCACAACCTACTTGATCCATTTCAATCGGGTTTCCGGCCCGGACACGGGATGTAAACAGCATTGCTCAAAATATGAGACAACGCTCTCGAGGCCGCAGACGAAGGAGAATCTTGTCTTCTGGTTCTGTTGGACCTAAGCGCAGCCTTCGACACAGTAGACCACAAGCTTTTATTGACTCGGCTAGCTGAAGTAGCCAAAGTCGCAGAAGGCGATTTATCTTGGTTCTCCTCTTTTTTGGAAAACCGATCGCAAATAGTGAAGTTAGGACCTTTCACTTCTGAGAAACACACATTATCGTGCGGAGTCCCTCAAGGATCCCCTCTGTCGCCGGTGTTATTCAACATCTATCTTCGTCCTTTTTTTTTTTTTTAAATCATCAGCAACCAAAAACTGCTCTATCACTCATATGCAGACGACACGCAACTGTATTTCCGCATTTGCAATAAAAAGGATCACCACCTCAATCTAGAGACATGCCTCTCTTTGATAGAGAACTGGATGACAAAGAGTTATCTTACTCAACGGAGCGAAAACAGAACTTCTCCTGTTTCACGCCAAGCGTATGAATCAACCTGCAACAAATTGGACCCCCCCGCCCATTCTGGGTAAAATCATCACCCCTAGCGCCAAAGTCAAAAGTCTCGGGGTCATCTTCGACTCCTACATGACTTTGGATGCACAAATAGGGTCAGTAGTCAGCGGATCTCACCATCTGCTGCGCCTACTACGCAGACTTAGTCGTTTTATTCCCAAAGAAGACATAGTGGTCGCGGTGGGAGCAATTGTAAACTCAAGATTGGACTATGCAAATGCCCTTTACCTTGGACTCCCCAAGTACCAAATCGCTTGTCTACAAGTCGTTCAAAATACGGCCGCTAGACTTGTGACTGGGAAAAAACCCTGGGAATCAATCTCGCCTTCACTGAGAACCCTTCACTGGTTACCAGTAAAAGACAGAATCACTTTTAAAGCACTCTGTCTAACGCATAGATGTATCCATGGGAATGCTCCCCATTATCTATGCAAAAAAATAAAAGCTCATAATCCCAATCGCGTTCTACGATCCACCAATCAAAATATACTCCAGATACCGAAAGCCAACTACAAGTCCAAAGGAGATAGAAGATTTGCGGTCCAAGGTCCCAGACTATGGAACGCTTTACCAACCAGCATTTGGTTCAGGAGAAAGATAAAGACTCATCTCTTTTGATACCAAAGGAGACAGGAACAACAAGCGCCCAGAGGCGATTAAGTTCGCATGTGCCGCGTTATATACGTTTTCATTCATTCATTCAAAATATTATTGTCAGAAGGAACAAAGATTTACTGACGAATAAAGTTTTTTTTTTTTTTGTATTGTTATACAGCATAGACATTCTAAGGCTACAAAACCAAGTCTCCATACTTTCTTTACTTCATTGGAATTTTACATTCTATGTACAGAAATATATTACATAACTTGTATTCTATATGCATAGGTGTTCGCAGCCTAATGCATTAGGGTGTGCTCAAACACACATGCATGTGTATGTATCTACATATATATGACCCCGGCACATTGATTTCCCTGTTGGCACAGTAAAAGAGAAGAGCATAAACACATTTCTTATTGTATAGCCGGTAAAAGGGAGAGCTTTCCCATGTTCCTGTTGCTACACAGAGCGATAACACTAATGTGCACGGGGTAATTAGGGTGTGCCTGGGCACCATGTGCGCATGCCTATTTCTTTTTGTATAAGAATATATAGTGAAATGTTTACATATTGCACAGATTAGGTTGGACCTTTTTCCACAACGGCTAATAACTAGGTGGCAAAAACGGAGTGGGAGTGACTGGAAGTGAGTTACCTTAGGTCAGGATCATCTTTGATATTCAAAGTAAAAATTATATAGCGCTCGTTATAGAAATAATAATCAAAAAAATAGAAGCTGCAATAATAAAAAGGTTATACAACCTCAAACATGATGATACAAAAAACAAATATTGCGCTAAAAACTGCAAAAAAACAAAATTGCGCTAAAAACTGCAAATATAACTGAGCAGTTATAGTCCATTAAACAATAAGTTTAGTCCATATACATAAAGAGAATGAATGCACAGGATCAGATGTGTCCTTAAAGTTCAATTGTAAAATAAATGTTCATAGTAAGGATCTCCCAGGTGTAAACACTGATGACAGACTTTGGGAAAAAGTGTTGGAAAGTAGACACCTCCACCATAGGTATGAATGGCCTCTTACCAGATACAAAATGAAAATGAGCCTTATGCCAAAACCCAGGAGTCACCGTAAACACCTCCAACGTCCGGATCACCTATATGGGGACCGTCCTCGGTATCGTCGGTATGCGTCAGGATGTATGGAAGGACAAGAAGGCTCGCATAGTGTAAAATCGTCAAGTTTTAATAAAATAAGAAAATGGTATGCACTTACAAGAAATCGTTCAAAAGCAGGCATCCAATATAAAATAAGCCGGCCGGCTAGCACATTCCGCCCGTGTCTTCCGGGTAGAGAGAAATTTGCGCGGTGACGTCAGCACGTCGCCTCCCTGCGTTTCGTCACTAGAGGGACGTGTTCACGGGATACAGGCGGCGTGCTGAATCACCGCATATGTACATAGAGCGTGACGCGCAGCCTCGATGTCAGTCACATCTTAAGTGCTGGAAGGAGACCTCTTATGATTACTAATGTTGGCAACGGAGAAAGGTTACCCTTATCAAGGCAGACATTATGTTTAAAATTATCATACCACTAAAATCACAGAAATCCATATCAACAATATTACTGATTGTTGCTAATTTAAAAGGGAGATGAAATCGCATAACAGCACTCCCCTAGTGATGGCAAGCCCAGCGTATCCCTTCTAAACGTGGGTAGAGCTCACGTCCAGTGTACTCGACCCACGCTTCCATACAATGCAAACAAAATACAAGAAATTTTCACATGTCATCCATATATGCTGCTATACACAGACGAAACATATATTTTTTTGGTTTACACAAAAAGTGAATAAATATATACCACTTGTGTGACGTGCAACCTCGATGTCAGTCACACCTGGCCACACGCCCGCCATCTTAGATACTGGAAAAAGTAGGTGGCTAGTGATAATAAATGCAATAAGTTCACCTACCAGGTCTGACAATTAAGAAAAGTCATACCACCGAGAACTTAAGCAGTAATACCTTTAACTGGGATTAAAAAGATAAGAAAAGAAAAAAGAAAAAAAAAAAAAAAAAAAGAAGAAGAAAAACGGCACTACCCCATTAAGGGCAAGTACAATGTATCTTGTCCAAAAATAGTTAGGGCTCACATCGAAACTGCTCGCACACCAAGGTACTACAAATGGATATAAGAAAAATTGATGTGTCATCCATATATAGTCCTATACAAACATGACACATATACTTGTGGTTTACACAGAAACTAATCTTAAATAAATAGATCTTACATTACTCTTCTGATGTTAAAAGAGTACTCAAAAGAAATAATCATTGGTTGGTAAGCCTATTTTTCAAGAATTGGCTATGAAGCAGTTCACATCCACTTCAATGTTGAGGCCAAAGGGGGTGTAACATTTTAGTTTATGGACCCATGACATTTCTAACTTGGAGATGGTTCTCACAAGATGGCTGCCTCTCCAGTGGGGATTGAATTTGTCAATACCTAAGAAGATGGTATTCTTAGGGTCCCTGCTGTGAACTAGTAGGTAGTGTTTTGACACAGAATGTTTGGTATATCCCAACCTGATATTATTTATGTGTTCATTTAAGCGTACCTGTAGAGGGCGCTTCGTCCTGCCCACATATTGCAGGCCACACGGGCACTGCAACATGTAGACCACCCCCTTGGTACTACACGTGATGAAAGGTTTAATGGGATAATCCTTGGAGGTACAGGAGGAACTAAAATTGGTGGTTCTCCTTGAGCTGCGAACATTAAGGCTACAAACTTGGCACCTGCCGCATTTGTAATAGCCCGTAAGTTCCGCTAGAAATCTAGACTCCATGTTAGGCGGATTCAGAATATTGGGGGCTATTTTGTCTTTGAGAGACGATGCTCCACGAAAGACAACCTGTGGTTTAATAGGAAGCAAATTACCCAAAACCCTATCATTTTTTAAGATGTGCCAATGCTTATTTATTATATGTTTGATGTTAGCATATTGGCAAGAATAGTTGGTTATAAACGGATTTTTAAAGTCATTATTATTAGCTCTATCTGTTTTCACCAACAATAAATCAGATCTATCTACCCCTTGAACTAATGCCAAAGTATTGGTCAAAAATTCTTTGGAGTAGCCTTTTTCCAAAAAGCGTGAGGTCAAAACCTCAGCTTGTTTCATAAAGGTCCCGTCCTCCGTACAGTTACGTTTCAAACGGAGGTACTGACTCTTGGGAACGGACTTGAGCCATGAGGGATGGTGGCAACTATTCTTTGGAATGAAGCTATTCCTATCAGTGGCCTTGAAGAAAGTTGATGTGACGAAGTGACCATTACTAACAGTAATAGTTAAGTCCAAGAAATTAATAATATTGTCACTCACCTCATGACTTAAATGTATACCCCTATCATTGATATTAAGGGAAGTCATAAATTGGTTCAGATCCGACTCCGTGCCATCCCACAGGAGGAGGATGTCGTCAATGTACCTTGCCCATAATAAGACATGGGGTCTGGTACTAACACAGACGACATCCTCCTCCCATTTGGCCATAAAAAGATTGGCTAAGCTTGGGGCGTACTTAGCGCCCATTGCTACTCCACGGTCTTGTCTGAAAAAACGTCCATTGAACCAAAAAAAATTATGCATGGCAGCATACTCTAATAGTTCCATAATGTATGAAATCTGTTTTATAGGCAGACCTGAATCTTTTTTTTAAAAATAAGAGACTGCTTCTAAACCTAATTGGTGAGGAATTATGGTATAGAGCGAAGTAACATCCGCGGTAACCATCAAAAGGTTTGCCGGAGGGATAATATCAGCCAACATATTAACCACTTGACCACTGGGCACTTAAACACCCTTAATAACCAGACCAATTTTCAGCTTTCGGTGCTCTCACATTTTGAATGACAATAACTCAGTCATACAACACTATAACCAAATGAAATTTTTGTCCTTTTTTTCCCACAAATAGAGCTTTCTTTTGGTGGTGTTTCATCACCTCTGCGGTTTTTATTTTTTTTGCTATAAATGAAAAAAGAACAAAATTTTGCAAAAAATAATAATTTTTCTTCATTTCTATTATAAAATTTTGCAAAAAAGTAATTTTTCTTCATAAATTTGGCCTAAAATGTATACTGCTACATATCTTTGGTAAAAAAAATAAAAAATGTTGGATATTATTTAGTCTGGGTGAAAGTTATGGGTCTACAAGCTATGGTACCAAATCCTGAAAATTGATCAATTTCATCACACCTGAAGTACTGACAGCCTCTCTCATTTCTTGAGACCCTAACATGCCAGAAAAGTACAAATACCCCCCAAATGACCCCTTTTTGGAAAGAAGACATTCCAAGGTATTTAGAAAGAGGCCTGGTGAGTTTTTTAAAGTTGTAATTTTTTCCCACAATTCTTTGCAAAATCAAGATTTATTTTTTTTTCATCAAATTTTCATATTATTAGGTTATTTTTCACACACAGCATATGCATACCACAAATTTACACCCCAAAACACATTCTGCTATTCCTCCCGAGTATGGCGATACCCCATGTGTGAGACTTTTACACAGTGCGGCCACATACAGAGGCCCAACATGCAGGAGCACCCAGGCCAATTCTGACATTTCTCTCCTACATGTAAAAATCATCATTTATTTGCTAGAAAAATACATAAAACCCCAAAACATGATATAAAGATACCTCACATGTGGTTTGAACACCGTTTTTATATGTGGGCGGGACTTGCGTATGCGTTCGCTTCTGCATGCGAGCTCGCGGGGACAGGGGCTGCTGTATGCCCAGAGTATTGCTAAGTATGCCCAGAGTATTGCGGAGTATGCCCAGAGTATTGCCCAGAGTATTGCCAGAGTATTGCCAGAGTATGCCCAGAGTATGCCCGGAGTATTGCCAGAGTATGCCCGGAGTATTGCCAGAGTATGCCCGGAGTATTGCCCAGAGTATTGCGGAGTATGCCCAGAGTATTGCAGAGTATGCCCAGAGTATTGCAGAGTATGCCCAGAGTATTGCAGAGTATGCCCAGAGTATTGCAGAGTATTGCAGAGTATTGCCAGAGTATTGCAGAGTATTGCAGAGTATGCCCAGAGTATTGCCAGAGTATGCCCAGAGTATTGCCAGAGTATTGCGGAGTATGCAGAGTATGCCCAGGGTATTGCAGAGTATGCCCAGAGTATTGCAGAGTATGCCCAGAGTATTGCAGAGTATGCCCAGAGTATGCCCAGAGTATTGCCAGAGTATTGCCCAGAGTATTGCCAGAGTATTGCCCAGAGTATTGCCCGAGTATTGCCCGAGTATTGCCAGAGTATTGCCCAGAGTATTGCCAGAGTATGCCCAGAGTATTGCCAGAGTATGCCTGAGTATTGCAGAGTATGCCCAGAGTATTGCCAGAGTATTGCGGAGTATGCAGAGTATGCCCAGAGTATTGCAGAGTATGCCCAGAGTATTGCAGAGTATGCCCAGAGTATGCCCAGAGTATTGCCCAGAGTATTGCCCAGAGTATTGCCCAGAGTATTGCCCAGAGTATTGCCAGAGTATTGCCCGAGTATTGCCCGAGTATTGCCAGAGTATTGCCAGAGTATTGCCCAGAGTATTGCCAGAGTATGCCCAGAGTATGCCTGAGTATTGCAGAGTATGCCCAGAGTATTGCCAGAGTATTGCGGAGTATGCAGAGTATGCCCAGGGTATTGCAGAGTATGCCCAGAGTATTGCCAGAGTATGCCCAGAGTATGCCCAGAGTATGCCCAGAGTATTGCCAGAGTATTGCCCAGAGTATTGCCAGAGTATTGCCCAGAGTATTGCCCAGAGTATTGCCCAGAGTATTGCCAGAGTATGCCTGAGTATTGCCCAGAGTATTGCCCAGTGTATTGCCCAGAGTATTGCCCAGAGTATTGCCCAGAGTATTGCCCAGAGTATTGCCCAGAGTATTGCGGAGTATGCAGAGTATGCCCAGGGTATTGCAGAGTATGCCCAGAGTATTGCAGAGTATGCCCAGGGTATTGCAGAGTATGCCCAGAGTATTGCCAGAGTATGCCCAGAGTATTGCCAGAGTATGCCCAGAGTATTGCCAGAGTATGCCCAGAGTATTGCCAGAGTATGCCCAGAGTATTGCCCAGAGTATTGCCCAGAGTATTGCCAGAGTATGCCTGAGTATTGCAGAGTATGCCCAGAGTATTGCAGAGTATGCCCAGAGTATTGCCAGAGTATGCCTGAGTATTGCAGAGTATGCCCAGGTGAGTATTGCAGAGTATATGCAGCAGGGATGGCTGAGCAGGGAGGGAGGGATGGATGGATCTGTGACTACATTTGTCACAGATCCAGCCCGCAGCACTGGCGCTGCCATCCGCTCCCTCCCCTCTCCTCTCACACTGTACCGATCGGTACAGAGAGAGGAGGGAGGAACCGGCGTCATCAAATGACGCCGGTCTGTTTACATCTGATCGCGCCGTCATTGGACGGCGCGATCACGTGGTAAACCGCCGCTATCAGCGGCGATTTACCGTGATCCGTGATGCGCCGGGTCCTCTGGACCCGGCGGTCACGGATGTTCCCGTGTGCGCGCCTCAGGAGGCGCGCGGGAGCGCGATTCTGACAGGCCGTTAATTAACGGCCAGTTAGAATACAGCAACCGCCCTAGAGCCGTACTTTCGGCATAGGGCGGTTGCAAAGTGGTTAATAATGTGCCTAGTATCCTTAACATAGGAAGGCATACTACGCACTAAAGGCTGTAGGTAAAAATCAATATACTTGCCCACCCGGGACGTAATGGAATCAATTCCACTAATGATAGGTCGTCCCGGGGGGCAAGTAGGATTTTTATGCACTTTCGGGAGATAATAGATGATGGGGATTCTTGGACATTCAGGGATAAGGAATGCCTTCTCTTTTTTATTTAAGATCCCCAGGTTGAACCCTTTCCAGACCAATTTTTCAAGCCTCTTTTTGTATTTATCATTAGGGTTTAACCTTAGAAGGGAATATGTGTTTGTGTCTGAAAGCAAACGTTCCATTTCTCTCATATAATCATCTTTATTTAGAACGACTATCCCCCCCCCTTTGTCCGCTGGACGGATAATAATGTCTTTACTGCCACACAAAGATTCAATACCCCTCATAATGTTCTGTTTGGTTTTTACCTGTTTAAACTTAATGTCCTCTAAATCCTTCAAGGCCAAGTCTCTGAAGACCTTTAAAGAGGGTGCCAAATGTCCAGGTGGGTTGTACACAGAGGCATTGGCTAAGCCAGAGTGTATATAACTATGAGAGAGGGTTTTGGATGGATTGAAGGGGTTAGAAGCCATATATCTTTGGACATTAAGCTTTCTGTAGGGGTGCATTGTACAGAGGGGCCCTAATGGGGGCTACCCCATAGTACTCAGATGGTTGTCCCCCGAAATTATTCGGGAAGTTCATAATGTAGGGTGCTGGTGGTCGGAATTGGCTTCCCCGACCACGACTCCCCACTCCACCTATCGGGGTGGTTCAGGTGGAGTGGGGAGTCGTGGTCGGGGAAGCCAATTCCGACCACCAGCACCCTACATTATGAACTTCCCGAATAATTTCGGGGGACAACCATCTGAGTACTATGGGGTGGCCCCCATTAGGGCCCCTCTGTACAATGCACCCCTACAGTCCAGGGATGATGGGATTGTACACTATACTGGGGATTACGAGGTTGATTATAATGTATTGACCCATAACAGTTTCTTACCTTTGAATGATGACCCCACCTGTGGGGGTGATGCATATGGCACACCCCTAACAGGAGTTAACCCACAAGGTGCGAGTGGAGGGTATAGTTTATGCCATGATGGTAACCAATTAGAACCATACTCCCAGTCACAAACACAGTGGGGTTTTCCACGCGTTGGACAAGGCATAAAAAGAGTAGGAGAACTAAAAGAGGGACCAGAGGGGGGTGGCGCATTCAGTCCCAAAAGGCCGAGAAAGTAACGGGGGCTGGCATTTTCAATCTGAGTGACCACCCCCTCAATGACTCTGAATTGGCAGTTCTTGATAAAGGGCTTAAATTTGCCCCCCCCAAGAATTTAAGTAAATTTGGTACGTATATGGACATACATCGTTATGTCCGAAAGCTTAATGTCCAAAGATATCTTCTAACCCCTTCAATCCATCCAAAACCCTCTCTCATAGTTATATACACTCTGGCTTAGCCAATGCCTCTGTGTACAACCCACCTGGACATTTGGCACCCTCTTTAAAGGTCTTCAGAGACTTGGCCTTGAAGGATTTAGAGGACATTAAGTTTAAACAGGTAAAAACCAAACAGAACATTATGAGGGGTATTGAATCTTTGTGTGGCAATAAAGACATTATTATCCGTCCAGCGGACAAAGGGGGGGGGATAGTCGTTCTAAATAAAGATGATTATATGAGAGAAATGGAACGTTTGCTTTCAGACACAAACACATATTCCCTTCTAAGGTTAAACCCTAATGATAAATACAAAAAGAGGCTTGAAAAATTGGTCTGGAAAGGGTTCAACCTGGGGATCTTAAATAAAAAAGAGAAGGCATTCCTTATCCCTGAATGTCCAAGAATCCCCATCATCTATTATCTCCCGAAAGTGCATAAAAATCCTACTTGCCCCCCGGGACGACCTATCATTAGTGGAATTGATTCCATTACGTCCCGGGTGGGCAAGTATATTGATTTTTACCTACAGCCTTTAGTGCGTAGTATGCCTTCATATGTTAAGGATACTAGGCACATTATTAATATGTTGGCTGATATTATCCCTCCGGCAAACCTTTTGATGGTTACCGCGGATGTTACTTCGCTCTATACCATAATTCCTCACCAATTAGGTTTAGAAGCAGTCTCTTATTTTTTTAAAAAAGATTCAGGTCTGCCTATAAAACAGATTTCATACATTATGGAACTATTAGAGTATGCTGCCATGCATAATTTTTTTTGGTTCAATGGACGTTTTTTCAGACAAGACCGTGGAGTAGCAATGGGCGCTAAGTACGCCCCAAGCTTAGCCAATCTTTTTATGGCCAAATGGGAGGAGGATGTCGTCTGTGTTAGTACCAGACCCCATGTCTTATTATGGGCAAGGTACATTGACGACATCCTCCTCCTGTGGGATGGCACGGAGTCGGATCTGAACCAATTTATGACTTCCCTTAATATCAATGATAGGGGTATACATTTAAGTCATGAGGTGAGTGACAATATTATTAATTTCTTGGACTTAACTATTACTGTTAGTAATGGTCACTTCGTCACATCAACTTTCTTCAAGGCCACTGATAGGAATGGCTTCATTCCAAAGAATAGTTGCCACCATCCCTCATGGCTCAAGTCCGTTCCCAAGAGTCAGTACCTCCGTTTGAAACGTAACTGTACGGAGGACGAGACCTTTAGGAAACAAGCTGAGGTTTTGACCTCACGCTTTTTGGAAAAAGGCTACTCCAAAGAATTTTTGACCAATACTTTGGCATTAGTTCAAGGGGTAGATAGATCTGATTTATTGTTGGTGAAAACAGATAGAGCTAATAATAATGACTTTAAAAATCCGTTTATAACCAACTATTCTTGCCAATATGCTAACATCAAACATATAATAAATAAGCATTGGCACATCTTAAAAAATGATAGGGTTTTGGGTAATTTGCTTCCTATTAAACCACAGGTTGTCTTTCGTGGAGCATCGTCTCTCAAAGACAAAATAGCCCCCAATATTCTGAATCCGCCTAACATGGAGTCTAGATTTCTAGCGGAACTTACGGGCTATTACAAATGCGGCAGGTGCCAAGTTTGTAGCCTTAATGTTCGCAGCTCAAGGAGAACCACCAATTTTAGTTCCTCCTGTACCTCCAAGGATTATCCCATTAAACCTTTCATCACGTGTAGTACCAAGGGGGTGGTCTACATGTTGCAGTGCCCGTGTGGCCTGCAATATGTGGGCAGGACGAAGCGCCCTCTACAGGTACGCTTAAATGAACACATAAATAATATCAGGTTGGGATATACCAAACATTCTGTGTCAAAACACTACCTACTAGTTCACAGCAGGGACCCTAAGAATACCATCTTCTTAGGTATTGACAAATTCAATCCCCACTGGAGAGGCAGCCATCTTGTGAGAACCATCTCCAAGTTAGAAATGTCATGGGTCCATAAACTAAAATGTTACACCCCCTTTGGCCTCAACATTGAATTGGATGTGAACTGCTTCATAGCCAATTCTTGAAAAATAGGCTTACCAACCAATGATTATTTCTTTTGAGTACTCTTTTAACATCAGAAAAGTAATGTAAGATCTATTTATTTAAGATTAGTTTCTGTGTAAACCACAAGTATATGTGTCATGTTTGTATAGGACTATATATGGATGACACATCAATTTTTCTTATATCCATTTGTAGTACCTTGGTGTGCGAGCAGTTTCGATGTGAGCCCTAACTATTTTTGGACAAGATACATTGTACTTGCCCTTAATGGGGTAGTGCCGTTTTTCTTCTTCTTTTTTTTTTTGTTTTCTTTTTTCTTTTCTTATCTTTTTAATCCCAGTTAAAGGTATTACTGCTTAAGTTCTCGGTGGTATGACTTTTCTTAATTGTCAGACCTGGTAGGTGAACTTATTGCATTTATTATCACTAGCCACCTACTTTTTCCAGTATCTAAGATGGCGGGCGTGTGGCCAGGTGTGACTGACATCGAGGTTGCACGTCACACAAGTGGTATATATTTATTCACTTTTTGTGTAAACCAAAAAAATATATGTTTCGTCTGTGTATAGCAGCATATATGGATGACATGTGAAAATTTCTTGTATTTTGTTTGCATTGTATGGAAGCGTGGGTCGAGTACACTGGACGTGAGCTCTACCCACGTTTAGAAGGGATACGCTGGGCTTGCCATCACTAGGGGAGTGCTGTTATGCGATTTCATCTCCCTTTTAAATTAGCAACAATCAGTAATATTGTTGATATGGATTTCTGTGATTTTAGTGGTATGATAATTTTAAACATAATGTCTGCCTTGATAAGGGTAACCTTTCTCCGTTGCCAACATTAGTAATCATAAGAGGTCTCCTTCCAGCACTTAAGATGGCGGGCGGGGCGGCCTGATGTGACTGACATCGAGGCTGCGCGTCACGCTCTATGTACATATGCGGTGATTCAGCACGCCGCCTGTATCCCGTGAACACGTCCCTCTAGTGACGAAACGTAGGGAGGCGACGTGCTGACGTCACCGCGCAAATTTCTCTCTACCCGGAAGACACGGGCGGAATGTGCTAGCCGGCCGGCTTATTTTATATTGGATGCCTGCTTTTGAACGATTTCTTGTAAGTGCATACCATTTTCTTATTTTATTAAAACTTGACGATTTTACACTATGCGAGCCTTCTTGTCCTTCCATACATCCTGACGCATACCGACGATACCGAGGACGGTCCCCATATAGGTGATCCGGACGTTGGAGGTGTTTACGGTGACTCCTGGGTTTTGGCATAAGGCTCATTTTCATTTTGTATCTGGTAAGAGGCCATTCATACCTATGGTGGAGGTGTCTACTTTCCAACACTTTTTCCCAAAGTCTGTCATCAGTGTTTACACCTGGGAGATCCTTACTATGAACATTTATTTTACAATTGAACTTTAAGGACACATCTGATCCTGTGCATTCATTCTCTTTATGTATATGGACTAAACTTATTGTTTAATATTATACTGCTCAGTTATATTTGCAGTTTTTAGCGCAATTTTGTTTTTTGTATATCATCTTTGATATTGATTGGACCCTGGACAGACATTTTCTTGCCCCCCCCCCCCCCCATTCCGAGACATACAAAAAAATAGCAGGTAGACTAAAAATCAGTTTATTGCAGCGGTTGTAATTGGTTGCCAGAGGTTACAACACATCATTTATGCTTGCCTATTGGTTGCTAGAGGTTACTGCACAATATTACTGCTCACTGATTGGTTGCTATAGATTACAGAACATCATTAACGCTCACTGATTGGTTTCTGGAGGTTACAGCACATCATTACTGCTCACTAACTGGTTGCTAAAGGCTACCGCACATCATTACTGCTAACTGATTGGTTGCTAGAGATTACAACAGATCAATACTGTTCACTGATTGGTTCTACAGATTACTGCACATCATTACCACTCACTGAGCAGTGAAGCAACCCCAAATAATCGAGCAAGTAAAGTGGCACATTATTACACATAATACAAGAGACAGTCAGAGACTGCAGACATACTATAGGAGATGGTCGGAGGCTGCTGGCATACCACAGGAGACAGTCAGAGACTGCAGAAATGCTGTAGGAGTTGGTCAGAGACTGTGGACATACTGCAAAAGACGGTCAGAGACTGTGGACATACTGCAGGAAATGGTCAGAGACTGAGGATATACTGCAGGAGACAGTCTGAGACTGCCAACATACTGCAGGAGTCAGTAAGAGACTGCCGACATACTGCAGGAGATGGTCAGAGACTGCAGACACACTACAGGAGATGGTCAGAGACTGCAGACATACTACAGGAGATAGTCAGAGACTGCAGACATACTACAGGAGATGGTCAGAAATGACAGACATGCTAAAGGAGGCGGTCAGGGACTGCAGAAATACTGCAGGAGACAGTCAGAGACTGCAGACATATTGCAGGAGCTTTTCAGAAGCTGAAGACATACTGCAGGAGACGTTTTGAGACTGCAGACATACTGCAGGAAACTGTCAGAGACTGCAGACATACTACAGGAGACTGTCAGAGACTGTGAACATACTACAGAAGATAGTCAGAGACTGCAGATGTACTGTATGAGACAGTCAGAGACTACAGACATACTGCAGGAGTTGACCAGAGACCTTTCAGCAATGCACAGCTTTGCAGTTGAACAGCTCATGGTTTAGGACAGCAGTCAGTCAGTCTATGGGGGGGGGACATACCTGGTCAGCTGGGCTCACCATGCACTTTCAGAGGCCTGGGTGTGGAGCTCCCACTGTGATCTCAGTGCTTACTACAGTGGCATACAGGCTGCATTCGGTGGGTCAGAGCATCAGTGAAGCCCCAGCACTGTCCCCTCTCTGCTGGCCGGAGGGTACAGTGCTGCCTCCTATTGTGATGGAGTTAAAATTAAATGAATATTTTGTGTTATGCTACTCTTTACTAAAACCACTTAAATGTTGTTTTTCTTTCTTTATATTGTTTTATTTCTTGATCTAGATAGATAGATAGATAGATAGATAGATAGATAGATAGATAGATAGATAGATAGATAGATAGATAGATAGATAGATAGATAGATAGATAGATAGATTATATATATATATATATACACATGTATGGGTATATACAATACTGTTACTTTCCTTAACCACTTGACCACTGGGCACTTCCTAACCAGACCAATTTTCAGCTTTCAGTGCTCTCACAATTTTAATGACAATTACTCAGTCATACAACATTGTACCCATTTGAAATTGTTGTCCTTTTTTTTCACACAAATAGAGCTTTCTTTTGGTGGTATTTGATCACTTCTGGATTTTAAATTTTTTGCGCTATAGAAGAAAAACGACTGAAAATTCTGTAAAAAAAAAAAAAAAACTTGTTTCTGTCATGTTAGCAGGTTATTTCTCACACACAGCATATGCATACCACAAATTACACCCCAAAACACATTCTGCTATTCCTCCCGAGTATGGCGATACCCCATGTGTGAGACTTTTACACAGAGTGGCCACATACAGAGGCCCAACATGCAGGGAACGCCATCAGGTGTTCTGGAACACCCAGACCAATTCTGACATTTCTCTCCTACATGTAAAAATCATCATTTATTTGCTAGAAAATTACATAGAACCCCAAAACATTATATATGCTTTTTTAGCAAAGACCCTAGAGAATACAATGGCGGCCGTTACAACTTTTTATCTCGCATGGTATTTTCGCAGACATTTTTTGAACGCGTGTTTTTAAAAAAAAAACGTTTTGTGCTTAAAACAAAACAGTAAAGTTAGCCCAATTTTTTTTTCATAATGTGAAAGATGAAGTTACGCCGAGTAAATAGATACCCAACATGTCACACTTCAAAATTGCGCACACTCGTGGAATGGCGCCAAACTTCGCTACTTAAAAATCCCCATAGGCGGTATTGCAAAGTATCGCGCGGGGTATTGCAGAGTATCGCGCGGGGTATTGCAGAGTATCGCGCGGGGTATTGCAGAGTATCGCGCGGGGTATTGCAGAGTATCGCGCGGGGTATTGCAGAGTATCGCGCGGGGTATTGCAGAGTATCGCGCGGGGTATTGCAGAGTATCGCGCGGGGTATTGCCGAGTACTGGGGTAGCAGGGATGGATGGCTGGATCTGTGACTGCATTTGTCACAGATCCAGCCACAGCGCTGCTGCTGACACCCCGCTCCCCCCCCTTTCCTCGCACACTGTACCGAACTGTACAGAGAGGAGAGGGAGGAACCGGCATCATCAAATGACGCCGGTTTGTTTACAAGTGATCGCGCCATCATTCGACGGCGCGATCATGTGGTAAACGGCCACTATCAGCGGCAATTTACCGTGATGCGCCAGATCTTCTAGACCCGGTGAGCACGGACACTTCCGCGAGCGCGTCCCAGGGGACGCGCAATCGTGGAAGTGAAGGACGACGTCCCAGGGACGTCGTGTCACAGTAACTCGACCGCGCTGTAGCAGTATTTTTGCTATAGCGCGGTCGGCAAGTGGTTAAAATACATTATAGAGTTAATCAACCCTCCTGAGGTGATAAATGAAGACAGCTGTTACTTCTTACTCCAAACTCCTCCCTTGTACTTTCCACTCCAAAGCCTCCTCCATTGACCGAAACAAATATGGCGACTGTGGAAGGAAAGAATGTGCCACGAGGGCTCTGTGCCAAAAATAGACATCACAAGAAGGAAGACCCTTATATGGACTAAGCCAATCAAATGTGCTCATATGAATGTCACTCTGTCTATAAAGCCAATAAAGGTTCCGCCACTCTTTCTCTCTTTGAGGTTGGGACACAGAAGCAAGCAGATTGTCCCTCACTTTCTGAATGCTTTCATAATTTGGGTTAGAGGCAGAATGGGTTTTTCTGGTGTTGTGCCAGAGAACGTCCATTTCATTTTGGCGCCCAACGTGTACTTTGTTTTCTTGGCCAGATGCGGCACCCAGAGATGTCGGTGGAGTGCGACTGTGCGGACAGAGAGAGGCTTATCACCTTTACACATTCGGTAGGAGACGTTTATTTTATTGTTCTTGCCTGTAAACTTACACACAGATGCCCTCCATTCTCTCGGTCCGTCTGCTGCTTTTCGGTCAAGCAAAGATGGGTATTTTCTTGAACAAAGTCTTTTTTTTAAAGAGAGCCTGTCATCCCTATTCTGTCGGCTGACGTTTTATGTTTTATGTTGACTTGAATGTGGCTATTTCAGGTGTATGTCTGTAGGAGTACGGGTAGGCAATAACTTATTTTCAGGGTTCCTGAGCCGGTGACGCTTATTAGGCATGTCTCAGGGTGGATATGTATATATGTGAATGTGCCACTGGATTCCTTCCTATAAAACATCCGTGATTTCCTGGTGTTGGGTTAAGTGAGGTTGGCAATATGCACATGTAGATGTGTCTGGTCTGAAGAGACATGTCTCGGGAAATAAGATTATGGATAGACATAGGATTTTGATGGTCTGTTTTTTTTAGTAAAAAAAATGGACCATACGAGGTGTCGAATAGGCTGATGCGAAGGACAGGTGTTTGGTAATGATGTAACACGGTAATTGCCTTATCAGCTTACATGTATATTACGTGTATACTAGCGGAGGGCTTACCTATCGAACACCGACTGTTGTTCTGGGTGGTGATCTAGCCAAGATTTAAGCTGCTGTGTGTATGCTAAGCAAAATCACTGCTATTGTGGAAGCATGGGCTCAGCCTGAATGCTGTTCTGTGCTGGAGGTCCTTTCCCCTGCAAACAGGCCTTGCTCCAACCTGACCCATCCTGCCCCAACCCCATGTGCTTAGTATTGCACTACCCCCTCTATCCCCTGTGAATGCAGATGGCATCCTATCCTGCCCACCGCCGATTGCCCATACCGGATTCTGTGTTCTGTAGGCCACCGACCCTTCTTCTCTCCTTTGTTTTGTCCAGGGGGGGGGGGTATCATATCATGTCTTTGGACAAAACAGAGGGAATAGAATGGCGCAGACCTACCTGCTCCTACCCTGGATGAACATGATTGCTCTGAATTAATGCAGGTGGAATCTGCTCATCTACCCTCTGTCCTGTGTGCCCCAACCCTAATGCCTTAAACACACCTTGTATGTTGATTGCTCCAGATCCAGATATGGGATAACTGAGGTGATAGAGGTCCTGGGTACCACATTAACATTTCACACACCTTATCACCTTCAGGGTAGTGGGAAAGTGGCCCCAAGGGGGAGCATTCATTATCCCCTTTTGAAATCTTGTTTGAAACAGCCTCTAGATTAGTTTGTTATTTACCCATGACAGTTGCAATTACAGTCTGATACTTTGAGAAATTATGTGACCGCTCTTGAAAAATAATTAACTAATATCCATGTACAAGTATTTTCTTGCATTCCAGATCCTGGTTTAGGTACCGATATTCACCATATACTCCCTGGTGATTGGGTGATGGTTTAAGAAGTTCCTTCGAAAACATTCTCTGGAGGTGAGATATGATGGACGTGCCACCCACATGAGAATCAAACTATATATATTTTTTCTTATATTTGATTACTGTACTTTAATCACCTTCCCTCCATTAGACTGGCAGGGTAATACGTTCAGGAACTATATATATATATGTATGTGTGTGTGTGTGTGTGTGATATAGGTGATGATTGTGACCACTGGGAATCTGTGGGTTGGAATATAGTTGATGACTGGGGATATAGGCTTTGATATAGATGCCAGAGGGGTCCCAAGGGGGTCCCCGATAAGTTTAAAGCAAGAGACCAAGTAGCTGCAGGTTTTGAGTCCCTGAGTATGGAATCACTGTGATATATTCCATAGGGTAATTGGTTAATTAATGTCAGAATGTAATAAAGTTCTTTAATGAGGAAATTAAGTTTAACCACTTGCTTACTGGGCACATACACCCCCCTCCTGCCCAGGTGAAATTTCAGCTTCCGCACTGCGTCGCTTTAACTGACAATTGCGCGGTCGTGCGACGTGGCTCCCAAACAAAATTGACGTCCTTTTTTCCCCACAAGTAGAGCTTTCTTTTGGTGGTATTTGATCGCCTGTGCGGTTTTTATTTTTTGCGCTATAAACAAAAAAGAGCGACAATTTTGAAGAAAAATACAATATTTTTTACTTGTTGCTATACTAAATATCCCAATTTAAAAAAAAAAACACATTTTTTTTTTCTCAGTTTAGGGCGATACGTATTCTTCTACATATTTTTGGTTAAAAAAAAAAATCGCAATAAGCGACTGGTTTGCGCAAAAGTTATAGCGCTTACAAAATAGGGGAGAGAATTATTTATTTATTTATTTTTTTACTAGAAATGGCGGCGATCTGTGATTTTTATTGGTACTGCGACGTTATGGCGGACACATCGGACACTTTTGACACATTTTCGGCGCCATTCACATTTATACAGCGATCAGTGCTATAAATATGCACTAATTACAGTATAAATGTGACTGGCATTGAAGGGGTTAACACTAGGGGGTGAGGAAGGGGTTAAATGTGTATCCTAGGTGTGTTCTAACTGTGGGGGGAGGGGGGTGACTGGGGGGGTGACCGATCTGTGTCCCTATGTACAAGGAACACAGATCAGGCTCCTCCTCTCCAGAGACAGGTAGCTGTCTCTGTGTAAAACGGCAATGAGAGATGATCTATGAGATCATCTCTCATTCGCCCACAGATCGCATCGCAAACGGCCACTCTGACTGGCCGTTCGCCGCGATCTGTGATTGGCCGTGTCCAAGGGACACGGACAACACAGGGCT
This sequence comes from Rana kukunoris, assembly GCA_029574335.1. Classification (NCBI taxonomy): domain Eukaryota; kingdom Metazoa; phylum Chordata; class Amphibia; order Anura; family Ranidae; genus Rana; species Rana kukunoris. The sequence continues at coordinate 14,831 of JAJQKJ010000791.1, read as the reverse complement.
TCCCCGCAGCGAGCTCTACAGCGGGAACAGGGAACGCCCAAAGGGGCGGCCGTCAAAAGACAGCATGTTGGATATTCAGACCCGCGCTGGTGCCGTCATTTGACGGTAGCGCGGGTCTGAAGTGGTTAATGCTGCATGTAAATGTTTATGAATATTTTAGCCCTAAACAGGAAAATGTGTTATTACATGTCATTCAAAAGCATGAACATGGGATCAGAATAAAGTTTTAAGAGAAAATTATTGATTAAGATTGTGTAAAGAACTGTTTAAAATTCAGATAATGGTAAACAACATGGTATTTAGTATTTAACAGAAAATCCTAAAGATTTGGTTGCAAGAAATAGTTGAAGTATTGAGTAATTTTTACAAAAGATTCTAAACTAGGGTTTGGTTGTTAAATTAAGGTAGTAGATTGTTCTAATTTACTTAAGGTTCCCCAAGAAAAATATTAAAATATTAAAATATGAAAGTTTTATGTTCAATCTAAAAATTATAAAAATTGTAAAAAAACATTTAAAAAAAAAACAATTGTTAAAAGTTTTTGTAATTTGATGTTTCTGGTGAGAGTGGAGGCTCTAGTTGGGAGGAGGAGTTTCTCTGGAAAATGGAACTAATCTGTGAATCTCACGAGTTTGTCTTCTAAACATTTTTTTGTTGCTACTGTAGTCAAACATCATATTATAATGTAATGTACATGATCTTTAGCTGATGTACAAACCAAATATGTTAAATTTTTTTTTAAAAAAGGTTAAAAACTAGAAAAACGATAAAATTCGATTGTTAACGAATCTTACAATGTATGGCATACATACTTGGAAAATCAGTTCTAGCAGTAGCTAACAGATGTTTTTCTTTAGAGATCATTAACCACTTAAGCCCCGGACCAATATGCTGCTAAATGCCCAAAGGTGTTTTTACAAAAGTAAAAAATATCGAAAAAAATAAATTTTAGTCAAACATTTAGGCCAAAATGTATTCAGCCACATGTCTTTAGTAAAAAAAAATAGCAATAAGCGTATATTTATTGGTTTTCGCAAAAGTTATAGCGTCTACAAACTAGGGTACATTTTCTGGAATTTACACAGCTCTTATTTTATGACTGCCTATCTCATTTCTTGAGGTGCTAAAATGGCAGGGCAGTACAAAACCCCCCCAAATGACCCCATTTTGGAAAGTAGACACCCAAGGAAACTGCTGAGAGGCATGTTGAATCCATTGAATATTATTTTTTTTTTGTCCCAAGTGATTGAATAATGACCAAAATTGTTTTTACAAAATGTTGTCACTAAATGATATATTGCTCACACATACCATGGTTATATGTGGAATTGCACCCCAAAATACATTCTGCTGCTTCTTCTGAGTACGGGGATACCACATGTTTTGGACTTTTTGGGAGCCTAGCCACGTACGGGACCCCGAAAACCAAGCACCGCCTTTATCATTTCTAAGGGTGCAAATTTGTTATTTCACTCCTCACTACCTATCACAGTTTCGAAGGCCATAAAATGCCAAAATAGCTCAAACCCCCCCCCCCCAAAATGACCCCATTTTGGAAAGAAGACACCCCAAGCTATTTGCTGAGAGGCATGTCGAGTCCATGTAATATTTTAGATTTTGACACAAGTTGTGGGAATATGACAAACTGATTTTTTTTTGCACAAAGTTGTCACTAAATGATATATTTCTCACACATGCCATGGTTATATGTGGAATTGCACCCCAAAATACTTTCTGCTGCTTCTCCTGAGTACGGGAATACCACGTGTGGGACTTTTTGGGAGCCTAGCCGCGTACAGGACCCCGAAAATCAAGCACCGCCTTCAAGATTTCTAAGGGCATACATATTTAATTTCACTCCTCACTACCTATCAGTTTTGAAGGCCATAAAATGCCAAGATGGCACACAACCCCCCCCCCCCCAAATGACCCCGTTTTTGGAAGAAGACACCCCAAGCTCTTTGCTGAGAGGCATGTTGAGTCCATGGAATATTTAATTTTTTTGCCTTTAAGTGATTGAATAATCACCAAAAAATTTTTTTACAAAACGTTGTCACTAAATGATATATTTCTCACACATGCCATGGTTACATGTGGAATTGCACCCCAAAATACATTCTGCTGCTTCTCCTGAGTACGGGGATACCACATGTGTGGGACTTTTTGGGAGTCTAGCCGCGTACGGGACCCAGAAAACCAATCACCGCCTTCAAAGAAAAGCCGCCAAACCACAAGCTCCCAAAAAGTCCCACACATGTGGTATCCCCGTACTCAGGAGAAGCAGCAAAATGTATTTTGGGGTGGCAATTCCACATATAACCATGGCATGTGTGAGAAATATATCATTTAGGCTGCATTCACGCCTAGGCGTTTTGTCGCCCTACGCCCAATGCTGCAGCAGCCTGTGATACGCTGGAGGGGCGAATTAACATTGTCGGCTATGGAGGTGGTTCACATCTCTACGCCGAACGCCGTACGCCTAAAGCTCGAAACAAGTCCCAGACCCTTTTTTTCAGGCGTTTGGCAATAGCCGACAATGTTAAAATCACCCTTCCCAGCGAAAACAAGGAGCGACTTGTCGCCACAAATCGCGGGGACAATACGCCAATGTCGTGTCGCGGCAATACGCCGGCTGCCGCCTACGCTCAGGTGTGAATGCAGCCTTAGTTACAACTTTGTGCAAAAAAAAATCAGTTTGTCATATTCACGCAACTTGTGTCAAAATATAAAATATTCCATGGACTCGACATGTCTCTCAGAAAATAGATTGACCTCCAAAATGGGGTCATTTGGGGGTTTTTTTGTGCTATTTTGGCATTGTATGGTCTTCGAAACTGTGATGGGTAGTGAGTAGTGAAATCAAAAATTTGCGCCCTTAGAAAGCCTGAAGGCGGCGATTGGTTTTTGGGGTCCCGTACGCGGCTAGGCTCCCAAAAAGTCTCACACATGTGGTATCCCTGTACTCAGGAGAAGCAGCAGAATGTATTTTGGGGTGTAATTCCACATATGGGGGGTGTATGCTTTGCGCGTGGGTGTAAGCGTTACTGGCACTAACTAGCGGCACCAGCGACACTAATACAGCGATCAGAAAAACAATCGATGAAATAGTGACGCTGGCAATAGGGGGTAGCAGGAGAAGGCCTCTCTTACAGCCCTGGCTCGCAGGCCGCTGGGATGGTAACAGCGAGCCCAGGAGCGCAGCGAGATAGGAGTGCCGGAGTAGAGTGAAGTAGGTGCCGGATGCTGAACCCTTCAGGAGCGGTGGGACTGAAGACCACTGAAGCGGAGGAAGCAGGAGGTGCAGGTACTGCGGCAGCAGGCTGGAAGGTAAGCTGGTTTAGCAGGCAGGCATGAAGTAGCAGAGTCAGACAAGCCGGGTCACAAAGGTAAATCAAGTAGCAGGTACGATATGCTGAAGCGTAGTCACAGGTACAGGCAGGAGGGTCAGGCAGCGGTGGATCAATCAGAGGAGCAGGGTCAATCGTAAGCCAAGATCAGGAGAGGTACGGGTGGTCAGACAAGCCGGGTCAGAAGGATAACAGGTAATCAGGTTCAGGCTCAGGTTATAACTCATAAGCTGCAGATCAGACAGCAATATGCTGGAGAGGCGAGCGGACTTTTAAAGGCGATTCGGCGCCAAGCCGAATTAACGTGCACATGCGCGTGGTGGAGAGCGATTATAGGAGAGCGCTGCTGTCTCACCTGACGGCGGGCCAAGATTGAGAGGTAAGTCCCTGACACTTACAGTGATGTGGCTCGTAATTGTAATTGGCGCCTATGATGGGCGTCACACGCGTCGGAGGTCCCGCGGTCTCGGCATTGGACCTGTGGGACGTCCATCATAGGCACTGCAGGCTCCAGACTAGCAATATCACTCAGACACACTCTGCACCGTTCATAATCGTAGCGGTCCCCGTTCTGCGGCAGATGGCGGCGCTCGGGCTGACAATTGGATGCTGCATTCCTGACACTCGGGGCTTTTCAGGGACCCATTCGGGGCTCCAGTCCACCTAGCCACACCCTCCCGACGCCCCTGCCCAAAGGCTTAAATTTGTACCATCAACAGACAGGACCTGCAAGCCAAAATAAACAGAGGACCACAAGGCTGGCTTAGATTATGTTGGAAACCACATGCTGTGACGCTTCTCAAGATGTAGACCCACTCCTGGTCAAATGAGCAGTCACTACCTCCAAAAGAGCCAAGCCCTTGGCTCTGTGAGCCTGTTGGATGGCCTACACTATCCATGCCATATGCACGTTTTCTCTGTCCTTTATGGCAAAAGAATGAACAGGCGTTCTGAAGCGTGAAGGAAGATGTAGCTTGTAGATATGACTTCACAATATCTGAGGGCTTTCTAAAACTGAAGAAAGGCCCTGCTGGGAGTCAACTCAGGGTTCCCTGTTTTCTAGACACGCGCTTTAAAACTAAGCCAAAGGACACAAGTCAAAACTCTTAAGGTTGGCAGAACAATTTCTTGGCTCCCATTAAAGACTGATGTACCCTTGGGGAATTGAGTCAAGCATAGGTAACAGCACTGCTGGGCTGGAAAGAACATAAGAAAAGTTCTCCTTGACCAGTGAATCAATCTCTGAAGCCGCGTACACACGGCAGAGAACCTCGACGGGCAGAACACATCGGATGACTGGATGACAAAGAGTTATCTTAAACTCAATGGAGCGAAAACAGAACTTCTCCTGTTTCACGCCAAGCGTATGAATCAACTTTCAACAGCATGGACCCCCCCGCCCATTCTGGGCAAGCTCATCACCCCTAGCGCCAAAGTCAAAAGCCTAGGGGTCATTTTTGACTCCTTTATGACAATGGACGCACAAATAGGGTCAGTAGTCAGCGGATCTCACCATCTGCTGCGCCTACTACGCAGACTCACTCCGTTCATCCCTAAAGAAGATTTAGCGGTCGTGGTGGGAGCAATTGTTAACTCCAGACTGGATTATGCAAATGCCCTTTACCTCGGCCTCCCCAAGTACCAAATCGCTCGTCTGCAAGTCGTTCAGAATACGGCCGCCAGACTGGTGACTGGGAAAAAACCCTGGGAATCCATCTCACCTTCACTGAGAGCACTTCATTGGCTGCCAGTCAAAGACAGAATCGCTTTTAAAGCTCTCTGTCTTACACATAGATGTGTCCATGGGAATGCCCCCCTTTATTTATGCGAAATAATAAAAGCGCATAATCCCAATCGCGTTTTGCGATCCACGAATCAGAACCTGCTCCAGGTTCCGAAAGCCAACTTCAAGTCCAAGGGAGAAAGGAGATTCGCGATCCAAGGTCCCAAACTATGGAACGCTTTACCAACCAGCATTCGGTTGGAGGAGAACCACCTAGCATTTAGGAAAAAGGTCAAGACTTTTCTCTTTTGATATCAAAGGAGACAGGAACAACAAGCGCCCAGAGGCGATTCAGTTCGCATGTGCCGCGCTATACAAGTTTTCATTCATTCATTCATTCATTCATTCTGCCGGCCGTCAGATTCGGCGACCCGCCCGTCGGGAATGGCAACCAGCCATTCATCCAGGCGGGCCGTCGAGCAAATAGAGAACATGCTCTCTATTTCTGCTCGACGGCATTCCCGACGTAATGCTCGCCGAGAGCGTACACACGGCCGAGGTTCTCGCTGGAATGCAGCTTCCAGCGAGGTTCTCGCTGGTTTCTAGCGAGAACCTCGGTCGTGTGTACGCCGCCTGAGGGGTTTTATGCTGTCGTGATAGCCAGGAAAAAGGCAAACTTGACAGAGAGGCCTTTAAAGGAGACAGCCCTAGAACACTCTGCTCTAATTCCCGAGAGGGAGTTGAGAACCAAAGGGAGACTTCATTTCGAAAACCTCCGCCTACCCTTAGATCTGAACCTAGCTGCTCCCTTGAATTGTTAGAAAGGAAAGGGTGTCTAGACCAGAATACACCTGTGAGTCTTGAACTCACAAGGAGCTGGTCCATAGAGCCAGATCTAAATCCAACTGGAGGAAGCCTAGAATATTTAGAACTTCTAGATCACTACATGATCTGTCAGCAGCAGACATGTCAATATCAAAAAGTGCAGCGCAATAAACACAAACATCAAGTGACATCTAGAATTACAAAAGTGAAATAAGCAAAGAAAGTCCATATAAAGTGCACTAGTGAGTAGAATAGTCTGATAATGCTCCAATCCAATTGTGACTAGGTGCAAAAAATCCAAGATCAGTGACCCACAGGACAGATCCTCCACCAGATAGTTATAGATAGCCTCTCACCTGAGCTAATCGACCCAGGGCTAGGTCACACAGCATAAACATTAGCGCTTCCAGATCTTTATGATAGGGATACCAAACAGCAGGCAGCTCAGCAGTTCCCGGATCCACAGATAAGTTATGCAAATAAAAGAAGGGAAAGACTAGTGCTCTCTGTAGCAAACTATTTTAATAAAATAACGGTAAAAAACTCACATAGCTGACACTCGCGGTAGAGTGTATGGTAAAATGCAGTATGCCCTGGATCAGCGCTGATGAAGTCCCGCCCACTGGGACGTAACGCGTACGAGGGGGAGGAGTCACGTGACGTCACCCGCGATCGCCGTCTCACACTTGTTTGCCGTCTGTCCTTCCGGAAACCTGGAGATCCAGGGCATACTGCATTTTACCATACACTCTACCGCGAGTGTCAGCTATGTGAGTTTTGTTACCGTTATTTTATTAAAATAGTTTGCTACAGAGAGCACTAGTCTTTCCCTTCTTTTATTTGCATAACTTATCTGTGGATCCGGGAACTGCTGAGCTGCCTGCTGTTTGGTATCCCTATCATAAAGATCTGGATGCGCTTATGTTTATGCTGTGTGACCTAGCCTTGGGTCGATTAGCTCAGGTGAGAGGCCATCTATATCTATCTGGTGGAGGATCTGTCCTGTGGGTCACTGATCTTGGATTTTTTGCACCTAGTCACGATTGGATTGGAGCATTATCAGACTATTCTACTCACTAGTGCACTTTATATGGACTTTCTTTGCTTATTTCACTTTTGTAATTCTAGATGTCACTTGATATTTGTGTTTATTGCGCTGCACTTTTTGCTATTGAAGTTACTTTGGGACGTTTTATTTGAATTGATCCTTCAGTGCTGGATAATACCCCACTGCCTGCTGTGATTTTTAGTGCTGTTTCTTTTTACTATTAAAGGTGACCTTTTTAAGGATTTTTGGAAGTGCGGCTGTCCAACCTTTTTCTTTTCAAGTTTTGTTCCATGCATTGCCTGCACCCATGCTTCTGAGAGGACACTGATTGCTTAGTGCACTCACCTGGAGCGGCAGTTTCCTTCTTCCCCAAAGCATAATTTGCTTTGCTTCCTGTAATAGGTGAACAGGCTGTGAGTCCCCCTTTATCCTTTAATGTAGCAGACCACCGTAGTGTTGACTAACCTAAGAGCACTGACGCTCTCTTCATTATATGATAAAAGGCCTGTAGGGTTGTTGTGGAAATTTTATGAAGATGTATTTAATATGTATTGCCATATTGTCTCCCAGTGTTAGTTCTCCTGCAGCCCGCTCTAAACAGCTGAATGGGGCAGACTGGTGCTGGTTGAGATCTGTCTGGTAGTGAAAAACTTCTTGGGGATGCAGAGAAGTGTTTGCAGAGTGGGGATATGTCTGCCAGCGAATGGCCCCTGTGCGATGCACAGAAGATCGTCTTAGGGGGATGTGTTCACTCTGCAAAGACATTTTCGGTTATGAGTGGATGTATGCTTGTGTCACCCCTGTGTGTCTGATCAACACATTTGGGGGGCCGTGGCATGCATCTGCAGATAATCTCCCATCCACAAGAATAATCCGGGTATGCGTTGTTCTCTAAACAACGCAGAATAAGGATTCACGCAAATAGTAAAAACGGGAGCCTTTGAATTGTTATGGTCTGGGACAGAGTTCCTGATTTCAGGCCATGTGGCTTCCTTTGTTTTACTGGAGAGCATGGCTTCCAGGTACAGGGGGCAGGAAATCATACACACTGGCTCCGCCCACACACCCCCATAAGACTCCCCTAGTCATTGTTCATTGGTTGTTGTATAACTCCCTCCTGTTTGAAGGAATGCCTGTGCTTGATTGGTCGATTGTGAAACCATCAAGCTTTATTGTTTTATGAATTAAGATTTCTCCCAGGATCAGGTTAGTTGGTTGAGTGGAGGACGTAAGCATGTAAGCATGGTGGTCATGTCTGTTTACTTATACGGTAAACTGGTTTACTAGGATGCAGCATACCAAAAGACTGAGAAGGGCGCTTAAAGCGCAGGAGATATGGATTACGCATTGCATATAGTGGAATTTCCATGACCGGGTGCAGAAGGCTGCCCGTAGCCTCAGAATGTTCAACACAATCTTGTGAAATTGACAGCCCCGCCTGCCTTGAACTATCTAACAGGCAGCAAGCCCCCTTAATCCGTATTGCTAGCATCAGACATGATTGTGGACCAGGAATTGGCAATGGAATGGCAAATGAGCCAGTTCCTCCATTGCACCAGGGGACTCACCGCCTTCTCCATCTTCCACTTGAACCTCGGAACCCTAGACACTATAGTGCCAATCATTTTAAACAATAAAGGGGGAAGAAGATATGGCCAGAAGTATTCTGCTACAGAACATCAGGATCCAGAATCAAGGCAATGGTCCTCTTCATTGTATTGAACTGAGCCCCAAGGCACACAGGAGACTGAGTGGGCTCCCGGTGACTCTTTTCCAGATTCAGCTGCCAGCCGAATTTGAGGATCATTGAAAAGACCTGAGCTCTGGGCTCCAGCAGCTGCCCACTTTTTTGGAACAGGAGAAGGCCATCCATGCAACTATGCAGGGGTATGCTCCTTGTTTTGATAAAGACCATAACAAACAAACAATCAGACCCTAAAAAAACACAAGGTAATGTTGAAAGCCCGAATGGCTATAGCTGGAGATGGTCTTGACCTAAAGCAAATGGATGGAACTTGCGAAAGTCTTATCCTTTGCTTAAAATTGTCTCAGATGCGGAAGGTCTAAAACCGGCCTCCGCAAGCTGTTCCTCATCATCATCGTAAAGAGGTGCGAGTACCTGTCCTTAAATCTCTCGCATTCAGAGACTGGCACGGCAGCACTTTGAGACACCAGTGACTTTATGAAAAGCATGAGTATATGATTCCTTTATTTCAGAGCGAGGCAAAATCCATTGAAATGAATCCGAGAAGAGAGGACTTCTGATGGACCATACATGTCCCGAAAGACCACTTTGACATCCCAATAGTCTGAGGCCCAAACTCAGTAGCTTCTTGGATACCCTAGTTCAAGCCTTTTAGCACACTTCTGAGGAGATATCTGGTCTCCTCATCAGCTCTTCCTAAAAACCTGACCTGGTCTGTAAAAACCAGTGACCCTAACATACTATGAACTCTGTTCTCTAGAATGTCATCTTCCGGCCACAACTTGCCAACTTTGGCCCTGGGTTAGAATGCTATCCAGCTTGCCAAAAGATGAAGCTCCCTCAAAAGGAATACTGTATTATGCCTGTTAGAGGCGGGATCAGCAAGCCCAGGCCCCAGCCATAGCAATCACTTGCTATAACTGACAAGAGCATAACCCGCGCCACTATGCGGATGATGTCAATTGGAGCCTCACCATGGAAACAGACACCAGCTCTGGCTCCTGAACTACAGAGTTTCTGAAAATGCTCTTGAATACTGCATTCACATACTCCATCCACATTTTCATCCTTTTCAACATGGTCTCAAGAGTCCAGGCCGACTTTCAAGCTATTCACTGCATCTTCCAAGGAAAAGCGACATGCTTGCTCAGAAGGAAAGTATATCTTGCGACCTTGCTCCACTCATCCAAAATTATGTCCCCTAGTCCAGGGCATGACAAATTTGCTTTAAATCTAGGAGCCAGCTAAAAAGGTTTTTTTTTAACCACTTTTTTTATCATTTATATTGCACACAAAGGGTCCTTTCACACTAGCGGACCGTTCGTCCGCTAATTACAAGTACGTTTACGGACTTGTAATGGGCCCCTATGGGAGCGGATCCGTTAGCGAGTGATGCATCCGCTAACAGCTCCGCATCCGTTTTTGCGGACGGAAGAATGTCCTATTTTTCTTCCGTCCGGCCAAACGGATCGGATGCAAACGGACAGGCGGTCCGTTTCCATCCGACTCCCCATAGGGGAGAGCGGAGGAGAGACAGGGCGGTCCCTGCACAGTGTGCGGGGACCGCCCTGTCCGCCGACAGCTGAGCGGAGACCCCCCGCTGAGCTGACGGACACACGGAGCGGATCGAAAAACGGACCGCTCCGTATGTATGGAGCCAAATAGTTTTCTTTTGGTGGTATTTAATCATCAATGTGGGTTATCTTTTTTGCAAAAAAAAAAAGTAATTTTTCTTATTCACTGATATGCATTGATGAGAGGGCATTGATGACACTGCACTGATGGATCTGCACTGATGACATGGATGGGTACTGCACTGATGAGCATGGATGGGTACTGCACCGATGAGCATGGATGGGTACTGAACTGATGGGATGGCATAGATTAGAGGTTGACCGATATTGTTGTTTTTCTCTGGCCGATGCCGATATTTATAAATTGGGGCGGCCGATATTTTAGGCCGATTTTTTTTTTTGGGCAGGTGGCACTGGCAGGCACTAACGGTGGCACTGGTTGGCACTGGCAGATGGCACCAATTGGCTCTGAAACGTGGCACTGGCAGGTGGCATTGGGAGGCACGGATTTTCACTGGTAAGTGGCACTGGTTGTCACCGATTGCCAGGTGGCACTAATTGGCACTGGCAGGTGGCACTAATGCGCACTGGCAGGTGGCACTGGATGGCACTGGCAGATTGCAGTAGCAGGTGGCACTGGGTGGCACTGGCAGCCGGTACTGGATAGCACTGATTGGCACCGGAAGATGGCACTGGCAGATGGCACTATTTGGCACTGGCAGGTGGCACTGGTTGGCATTGGCAAATGGCACTGACAGGCACTGGTTGGCATTGGCAGATGGCATTGGCAGGCACTGGTTGGCCTTGGCAGATGTCATTGGCAGGCACTGGTTGGCATTGGCAGATGGCACTGGCAGGTTTCACAGCCGATAGTGTAACTGAATGCTCTCTGCAGCGCCGTGGTGTGTGAAACTGTATGGAGAGAGAGGAGCTGACAAACTCAGCGTGATGTCAGAGGTGGGCGGGAACCGGGTAGGCGGGACCCAGCAGCTATCCAACGCTATAGTTTCTGTATCAAAACTGCATCAAAAGTTGCACCAAAGTGAGTGAGTGAGTAACTTATATAGAGCTACAAATGCAAACTAAATTGCCTCAAGGCGCTGTAACCAATGTGATCATCCAACCACGCTTCAGAAAAGATGGGTCTTACGTTTTTTTTGAAGGCCGGATGCGGGTAGAGCATTCCATAACCGAGGTCCTTGGACAGCAAATCGTCGTTCTTTTGTTTTGTAGCGAGATTTGGGGACGTGGAGGAGGACCCGACTTGGGTGTAGTGTTTTATTTTCTAGTGCAGGAACCTTTCCAGAGTTGCTGCAACATTAAGTCGCATAAGACGGGTGCCATTGAAATCAATGGACTGTGACTCTCTCTGTGATCAAAGTCGCATGACAAGTGGCACTAGAGGAAAACTGAGCCCAAGGTGCTGGCAGAACTTCCTCTTGCTTTGCAGGAGACTCTACAGGTTCTATTCATGTAAATGCACCCATCATTGCCTTGACCAAAAGGCGTTACAAGGGTAAAGAGACTCATCTCCCACTGCCTCACTGTCTGAGGTCTTCATAGATGGATGGCTTGGATGGGACAGTTCTTTCTGGTATTCCTGGTGGGAGAATGTGCCGCAATGGCTTGTTGAACTTTGCGTGTGGCTTGTATCCCACTCTTTAAGGGATTCTTGCACCACATGCCTCACTAGAGATTCCATTTGCTGGAAATCACCACCTACCTTCTCAACCACCCCGGCTTGGCATAGCTCACACAGAGACTTGCCCTTTGGGACCGGAGTCCCTCATCCCCAAAAGGCTCCCTCCTTGGAGCGGCTGACGTAGCGGTGGATGTGTAAAGGAGGATTCAGAGCTTCTGCTATGAAGGCTGGACCTTGACCGTGACCTATGACAAATACAACTGGAAGAAGAGTGTTGTGACCCAATAAGGTCTTTATCATCTTGTGCCGTGTATTGTCAATCTGACCTAGAAGGACTCACAAAAGCAAAATAAGATAAAAAGGAAATGATTAAAGAACCCAAAAGAGGATCCAGGTCAGCAAGAAAAGTAAGGGGTTAAACCCACACTCTCATACCTGCTACACAGGGACTGGCCACACAGAGGCAGCATACCAGGGAGTTAATGCAGAGCATATACCTGTGTTGATTGCACACAGCATTTAGGGGAAACTGCTGCAAGCTGCCCACTATCCCAATATCAACAGTACTGACCGCTAATTGAATTTCTCCACTGAAATGACGCCACCACGGCCCCCAGTGCACATGCGCTGAGCCCTGGGCAGGAGTAACCCAGGGATGCCTGGGCCCGAAGAGAAAGAATCTCGGCTTGGAACGCCAATGCGCTCCAGCTGCCATAGACTGGAAGACATTAGAGCCAGGGAAGAAAACAGACAAACAGAAAAACACAAAAAATGCAGCTATGGAATATGTAACATAAAAGTATACATCACCACACATGGCATGAACACAGATCTGCAATTCAATCCTGCTTCCACAATCAAACTGGGCTAGGTAAGCTGATTACGCCATACTTGGGGCAGATAGGGCTACCCGCTAATAGCTGGAAGAACTGCCAATGGCCAGGCTTGAACTCTTCCAGCACCTCTTCCGTTTGCCCACTCAATACCCTGCTAATAGCCAAGGCTTAGCGGATTATTGCTACCTGTCTTCCCTGTGGTGGTCATTGGCCGGTCTTGATCGCGAAGAGGAAAAACTTCAGGTAGTTGAATACCAAACCGGTCCTTAGGAGGAGGACAAAAAAAAAGTGCGGTCTCTGGCTCAGAGAAACGATTTATGGTAATGGCTTCCTATATGGGAGGAGTGTAGGAGGGGTTAACCCATATGTATACTGCCATGCAGCCTGTCCGGAAAGAGCATTTTCTACCACTGCTGAAAATATACCTACAGTATATATTTAAACTACTTAAGAATAACTATGATATTTTAGTCTCATGCCATGTACACACCATAGTTTTTCCTGACGTGCAAAAAGCCGTTGTTTTTCCCGACATGATACCTCTCCAGCCTGACTTGCATACACACGTTCATGCATAAAACCGTCCGACCAAAGCGCGGTGACGTACAACACTTATGACAGGACTATAAAGGGGAAGTTCCTTTCAAATGGCGCCACCCTTCGGGGCTGCTTTTGCTGATCCTCGTATTAGTAAATGTTTGGTGAGAGACGATTCGCGCTTTTCAGTTTTTCAGCCAATTACAGCATGACGAATGTGATATCTCCATTCCGAATGCTAGTTTTACCAGAACGAGCGCTCCCATCTTATACTTGATTCTGAGCATGCACGTTTTTTTCCCCTCGGAAAAGCATACACACAACCTTTTTTCGCAACGAGAAAAAGACTGACGGGAAACACGGGAGCTGGTTTAACCACTTGCTTACTGGGCACTTAAACACCCTTCCTGCCCAGAGCAATTTTCAGCTTTCAGCACTCTCACAATTTGAATGACAATTACTCAGTCATGCAACACTGTACCTAAATGTTTTTTTTGTCCTTTTCTTCCCACAAATAGAGCTTTATTTTGGTGGTATTTGATCACCTCTGGGTTTTTTATTTTTTGCGCTATAAATAAAAAAAATACAGAAAATTTTGAAAAAAAAAAAATTTTTTTCTTAGTTTCTGTGATAAAAATTTTTTGCAAATTATAAATTTTTCTTTATAAATATTTGGCCACAATTTATACTGCTACATGTCTTTGATAAAAATAACCCAAAAATGTTCGAAATTATTTGGTCTGTGTGAAAGTTTTAGAGTCTACAAGTGCAAATCATAATAAATTATCACATCTGATCACACCTGATGTACTGAAGGCCTATCTAATTTCTTGAGACCCTAACAAGCCAGGAAAGTACAAATGCCCCCCAAATAACCCCTTTTTGGAAAGTAAACATTCCAAGGTATTTATTAGGAGGCATGGTGAGGTATTTGAAGTTGTAATTTTTCCCACAATACTTTGCAAAATTAAGATTTTTATTTTTTATTTACATAGTTACATAGTTACATAGTTAGTCAGGTTGAAAAAAGACACAAGTCCATCCAGTTCAACCATAGAAAAAAAAAAAAAAAAAAAAGTAAAACACAGTACATCCTCCCATCGGATTTACCCGGATCAACTTTACCTACAAAACTTAGTACTCAGTTATATTATGTGCATTTAGGAAATAATCCAGGCCTCTCTAAAAGCAATCTACTGAGCTGGCCAGGAACCCACCTCTGGAGGGAGTCTGTTCCACATTTTCACAGCTCTTACTGGGAAGAAACCTTTCCGTATTTGGAGGTGAAATCTCTTTTCCTCCAGACGTAAAGAGTGCCCCCTTGTCCTCAGTGTTGACCTTAAAGTGAATAACTCAACACAAGTTCACTATATGGACCTTTCTGATATTTGTACATGTTGATCATATCCCCCCTTATTCTCCTCTTCTCAAGAGTGAATAAATTCAGTTCCTCTAATCTTTCCTCATAGCTGAGCTCCTCCATGCCTCTTATCAGTTTGGTTGCCCTTCTGTGCACTTTCTCCAGTTCTCCGATATCCTTTTTGAAAATGGTTGCCCAAACCTGGACTGCATATTCCAGATGAGGTCCATACAA